>JACEWE010000080.1:0-38400 GCA_014839755.1 Sylvia borin | reverse complement strand
CCCGCGTTCCCCGTGCCCGCTGTCGCCGTGTCGCCGTGTCGCCGCTCACGTCCAGGAAGCGCTGGTTGATCTCGTAGATGAGCTGCAGGTGCCGCGGCAGCAGCGCCTCCAGCAGATGCACGGGCCACCGCTCCAGAGCCTCGGGCAGAACCGTGTGGTTCGTGTAGGCGCAGGTGCGAACCGTCAGCGACCAGGCCTGCGACAGCGAGGGGACAGCGGGGGGCAGCGAGGGGACAGGGACAGCGAGGGGACAGCGAGGGGACAGCGGGGGACAGCGAGGGGACAGCGACAGCGAGGGGACAGGGACAGGGACAGCGAGGGGACAGCGGGGGGACAGCGGGGGGACAGGGACAGGGACAGCGAGGGGACAGCGAGGGGACAGCGAGGGGACAGCGGGGGGACAGGGACAGGGACAGCGACAGCGAGGGGACAGCGAGGGGACAGCGGGGGGACAGGGACAGCGACAGCGAGGGGACAGCGGGGGGACAGCGGGGGGACAGGGACAGGGACAGCGAGGGGACAGCGAGGGGACAGCGAGGGGACAGCGGGGGGACAGGGACAGGGACAGCGACAGCGAGGGGACAGCGAGGGGACAGCGGGGGGACAGGGACAGGGACAGCGACAGCGAGGGGACAGCGAGGGGACAGCGAGGGGACAGGGACAGGGACAGCGAGGGGACAGAGATGGGAAAGGGACAGGGATGGGACAGGGACAGGGAGGGGACAGGGACAGGGACAAGGGACAGGGACGGGCAGTGCATGGGCGGGAGGATTCTGGGGTTAGTTTTGTTTTTATTTTTATTTTTATTTCTATTTTTTTTTCATTTTATTTTTTGGTTTTATTTTTATTGCTACTTCTAATTTTATTTTTATTTTTTATTTTTGGTTTTTATTTCTATTTTTTTTTTTAATTTTTAAATACTTTGATACGTTTAGATTTATATTTACGGTTGCATTATATTTGTATTTATTTCTATATTTATATTTATACCTTTATCTATTTCAATTTTATATATATTTTTATATAAATAAATATATGTTATATGTTATATGTTATGTATTGTTTACATAACTATATTATATATTATATATTATATATTATATATTATATGTTATATGTTATATATTATATATTACATGTTATATGTTGTATGTTATATGTTATGTATTATATGTTATATATTATATATTATATATTATATATTATATATTATATATTATATATTATATATTATATATTGTATATTATGTATTATACATTATATATTATACATTATACATTATACATTATTAGTTATTTATATGACTACATTATCTATATTATTATTTTATATTCCACTTTATTCCGGTCTCTGCTGTTGACCCCGCCCCGGTCACACCGAACAATCACCGAACCCACCCCGCACCCGGGGGGCACCCACGGCTTTGGGGGGACCCCTGCGGCATTCGGGGGTCCCGATGTGAGCCCCCCGACCCCCCGCTGAGCTCACCTGGTCCCAGCCCAGGTGCTCCTCGTCCACCAGGATCCGCATCAGCTCGGGGATGGCGAGTGACGGGTGGGTGTCGTTCAGCTGGATGGCCACCTGCCCACCCAGGGGACACCCCAGCGCTCAGGGGGGGCCCGGCCGGGGCCTTTCGGGGGGTCTCTGGGGGGATTTGGGGGTTCACCTTGTCGGGGAAGCTCTCGAAGGAGGTTCTCACGGGGTCTCGGCTGCCGAATTTGGCGGATTTGAAGCGGCGGACGATGTCGTGGAGAGTGGCCGCCACCACGAAATATTCCTGCTTCAGCCGCAGCTCCTTGCCCTCGAAAAACTGGGGGTGCGGCCCCGTGAGACCCCCAAAACAGCCCCAAAACCCTCCCTGGGACCCCAAAACCCCTCCCTGGGACCCCAAAACAGCCCCAAAACCCTCCCTGGGACCCCAAAACAGCCCCAAAATCCCTCCCTGGGACCCCAAAACTGCCCCCAAATCCCTCCCTAGGACCCCAAAACCCCTCCCTGGGACCCCAAAACTGCCCCCAAATCCCTCCCTGGGACCCCAAAACCCCTCCCTGGACCCCAAAACAGCCCCAAACCCCCTTCCCCTCGAAAATCTGGGGTTCCCTCCAGTGAGACCCCTCCCAATAGGGATCCCCAGGACCCCACCTCGAGTTATTTTGGGGGTATTTTTTGATGTTCTCGGCCAGGTTTGGGGGTCCTCTTTGCTCCCCTGGGGGTCTCAGGCCCCCAAACCCCCCCAGACCCCCCTGAGCCCCCCGATTCTCACGTTGTCGTTGGGGTAGAGCACACGGGAGATGTTCTCGGCCAGGTTTCGGTCCAGCACGGCCTGGACGTACCCCCCGACATTGACTGGGGGGGACACAGGGGCTCAGCGGGGGGCTGGGGGACCCCCGAGGGGCTGGGGGGGCCCGGGGGAGGCTCAGGGCTGAGGGGTTTGTTGGGGAGCAAGGGAAGGTTTGGGGGTGCGTTTTTTGGAGGGGTATTTGGGGGTCTGGGGGATGTTTGGGGGGGTCCCTGGGGGGAGTTGGGGGGTCCGAGGGGGGTTTTGGGGGGACGTCACCGCCCCAAGAGGAGAATTTGGGGGGGTGGGGTGGGAAAAGGGGCAGAGGGAGGGGGACAAGGGGGGGATGGGGAGGATCACGGGGGAATTTGGGGTCCTGGGGGGGGATGAAGGGTCCCCGGGGAGGGGATTTGGGGGGATTTGGGGCTCCTGGGGGGATTTGGGGGTGCACAGGTGGATTTTGGAGGTCCCTAAGGAGGGTATTTGGGGGTCTCGGAGGGATTTGGGGGTCTGGGTGTGGATTTGAGGGGTCCAGGATTGGATTTGGGGGTCCCCAAGGAGGAAATTTGGGGATTCTGCGGGGATTTGGGGGTCTCCAGGGAGGGGATTTGGGGGTCCGGGTGTGGATTTGAGGGGTCCGGGATTGGATTTGGGAGTGCACAGGTAATTTGGGCATCCCCAGGGGGTGGATTTGGAGGTCCAGGATTGGATTTGGGGGTCCCAAGGGAGGGGATTTGGGGGTCCTGGGGGGCTTTGGGGGTCCGGGGGTTGATCTGGGGGTGCACAGGTGGATTTGGGGGTCCCCAGGGAAAGGATTTGGGGGTCCCCAGGGAGGGGATTTGGGGGTCCCGGGGGGATTTGGGGGTCTCGGGGCACTCACAGTCCTTGAGGTTGAAGTCGTTGGGGGCCCGGGCTGACCACAGGCGCAGGGTGTTGACGGTGTTGTTGCGGTAGCCGGGGACAGGTGTGTCATAGGGCACGGCCAGCACCACCTGCGTGTGACACACGCGTGTGCAAGGGACCCCCGGGACACTCACAGCCCCCCCCCGGGACACTCACTGCCCCCCCAGCCCCCGGCACGCTCACCTGAGTGTACAGTGACCGCCTTCACACACACCTGTGTCACACCTGTGTCACACCTGTGTCACACCTGTGCCCTCACACACCTGTAACTGTCACCTGTGTTCTACCTGTGTCACAGCTGCATGTCCTCTCTGTCCCCTTACACACCTGTGTCACACCTGTGCCAGACCTGTGTCACACCTGTGCCCTCACACACCTGTAATTGTCACCTGTGCCACACCTGTGCCACACCTGTGCCACACCTGTGCCCTCACACACCTGTAACTGTCACCTGTGCTCCACCTGTGTCACAGCTGCATGTCCTCTCTGTCCCCTTACACACCTGTGTCACACCCCTGTCACCCCTGTGCCCCACCTGTGCCCTCACCTGCGTGTCCAGCCACCTGCTGTGTGCTCCGTGTCCCCTCACACACCTGTAACTGTCACCTGTGTCTCACCTGTGCCCCACCTGTGCCCCACCTGTGCCCTCACCTGCGTGTCCAGCCACCTGCTGTGTGCTCTGTGTCCCCTCACACACCTGTAACTGTCCCCTGTGTCACACCTGTGTCACACGTGTGCCCTCACCTGCGTGTCCAGCCACCTGCTGTGTGCTCTGTGTCCCCTCACACACCTGTAACTGTCCCCTGTGTCACACCTGTGTCACACGTGTGCCCTCACCTGCGTGTCCAGCCACCTGGCGCCGCCGGGCCCGTGCTCCACGCGCCCGTAGAAGTGCACGGGGATCGTGTACTCGGGCCGCGCCTTCTCCCAGGGGTTCCCGTAGCGCAGCCAATCATCGGCCTCCTCCACCTGAGGGGGGGCCCCAAACACCTGAGACCCCCCCCCAAAATGAACCCCCTCCCCGCGGGACCCGCAGAGACCCCCCAACCCCCGGGAGGGCGCCCCAAAACCGCCACAACCCCCCAAAAAAAACCCCGCAGGGTTCACAGGGGATGGATGACCCAGGACCCCCCACCTGTACATGGGAACCCCCACACACACCTGGGACCCCACACACACACCTGGAACCCCCCCCTTACACACACACACCTGGGACTCCACACCTGTACATGGGACCCTCCACACACCTGTACATGGGACCCCGCACACACCTGGGACCCCCACACACACACCTGAGACACCCACACACCTGGGACCCCACACACACACCTGGGACCCCCCCACACACACACCTGGGACCCCCCAGTTACACCTGGGACCCCCCCCCACATACACACCTGGGACACCCCCCCCTTACACACATACCTGGGACCCCACACCTGTACATGGGACCCTCCACACACCTGTACATGGGACCCTCACACACACCTGGGACCCACGCACACACCTGGGACCCCCACACACACCTGGGACCCCCCCCACACACACCTGGGACCTCCCACACACACCTGGGACACCCCCACACACACACACACACACCTGGGACCACACACACACACACACACACCTGGGACCCCCCCTACACACACCTGGGACCTCCCATCTGTACATGGGACCCCCATACACACACCTGGGACCCCCCCACTTACACCTGAGACCCCCTCACACCTGGGACCCCCCACACACACACCTGGGACCCCCCCACACACACCTGGGACCCTCACTTACACCTGAGACCCCCCCACTTACACCTGGGACCCCCCCCACTTACACCTGGGACCCCCCCCACACACCTGTGCCCCTCACCTGTACCTGAGACCCACACACACACACACCTGTGCCCCCCCCGCACACCTGTGCCCCCCCCGCACACCTGTGCCCCTCCCCCCGCACACCTGTGCCCCTCCCCCCGCACACCTGTGCCCCTCCCCCCGCACACCTGCCCCCCGCACCTGCCAGCCCCCCGCGATGCGCTGGTTGAAGATGCCGAACTCGTAGCGGATCCCGTAACCGTAAGCGGCCAGCCCCAGGGTGGCCATGGAGTCCAGGAAACAGGCTGGGGACAGCGCGGGGGACATCGGGGACATTGGGGACACCGAGGGGACACGGGGGACAGCGCGGGGGACATCGGGGACATTGGGGACATCGAGGGGACACGGGGGACATCGGGGTCAGGGACATGGAGGGGACACGGGGGGGCACTGGGGGCTCAGGGAAACGGGGGGACACAGGTGACATTGTGGGGACATTAGGGGTCAGGGGACATTGGGAGGGTCACTGAGGGACAAGTGACAAAGGGGAGGGGACAGAGCGAAGGTCCCCAGAGTCCCGGCACGGCGGCGGGGCCGTGAGGGGACAGAGGGACTCGGGGCAGGGGACACTTGGGGATATTGGGGACATTCGGGGGGGGGGGGTGCATGGAGAACAGGACACGGCCTGGGGGGTGTCACCGGGGACATTGGGGACACCATGGGGGGTGTCACCGGGGACATTGGGGACACCATGGGGGGGGGACCCGGGGCATCGCGGGGGGGTCGCAGTGACCGGGCATGGGGAGGGGACACCCTTGGGGACACCCTGGGGACAATCAGGGAGACCCCGGAGATTGGGGGGTGACCGAGAGGGGAGGACAGAGGGGACATTGTGGGGACCAAGGACATGGCGGGGGTCCCCCTCCAACCCCTTGGGGACCCCCCCCGCGCTGTCACCGCCCCCCGCCCGCGGTGTCACCTGCCAGCCGCCCCAGGCCGCCATTGCCCAGCCCCGCGTCCTCCTCGATCTCCTGCAGCTCCTCCATGTCCAGCCCGAGCTGGGGGGACCCCACAACACACCAGGGGTCAGGGGGGGCGACCCCACAAATGTCCCCAAATCCCCCCTCCCCCAACATCCCCCTCCCCACAATCCCAAATCCCGCCGCACCCCCAGGGACAGCCCCACATCTGCAGCTCTCCAAGACCCCTCCCCACGGCCTGGGAGCCCCCCCAGGACCCCCCAGGACCCCCCAGGACCCCCCCAAACCCCCCCAGGACCCCCCAGGACCCCCCAGGACCCCCCCAACACCCCCCAGGACCCCCCAGGACCCCCCAGGACCCCCCAACACCCCCCCAGGACCCCCCAGGATCCCCCCAGGACCCCCCAAACCCCCCAGGACCCCCAGGACCCTCCAGGACCCCCCAGGACCCCCAAACCCCCCCAGGACCCCCCCGAGGACCCCCCAGGACCCCCCAGGACCCCCCAAACCCCCCAGGACCCCCCCAGGACCCCCAAGACCCCCCCAGGACCCCCCACCTGGTAAAGCGCCTCGTCGCAGCCGCTCTGGAGCCCCAAATTGACCATGGTGTTGGTCAAGGTGCGCCCCATGTAGAACTCCAGGGACAGGTAATAGATGCGCTAAAAGGGGGGGTCAGGGGGGGTCAGAGGGGTCAGGGGGGGTCAGAGGGGTCAGGGGGGGTCAGGGGGGGTCACGGCCCCCCCCCCGGCCCCGCCGCCCCCCCGCTATCCGGTGTCAGGATTAAATGGCAGCGGCCGGGGCAGCGGGAAAGGTCAGGATAAATTTAACCGGGTTAAAATTAATTCTTTTTCTTGGGAGGGGGGGAAAAGTCCGACCCCCTCCCCCCATCCAACCCCCCCCCCAACCCCCAAGTCCTGATCCACTCCGAACTGGACCCCCCCAAAAGTTGCATTCCTAAAATCTGCCCCTCCCACAGCTGAGACCCCCCCCCAAAAAAAACCCGCAGCGCCCCCCGAATTCTGGTGACCCCCCCCCACGTGGGGGTCGTTGTCACAGTGTCGCTGTGGTGGGCATGGAGACCCCCCAGGACCCCCCAGATCTCTTCAGGACCCCCCCCGGGAGCCCCCAAACCCCCACCTTGGGGTCTCGCCATGGTGACACTGTGGGTTGTGCAGCCCCCAGACCCTCTCAGGACCCCCCGGGACCCCTCAAACCCCCACCCTGGGGGATTTCTATGGTGACACTGTGGGGTGTGCTGACCCAAGACCCCCTCAGGAGCCCCCCCAGACCCTCTCGTGACCCCCCCAGACCTTCTCAGGACCCCCCCCCCGACACGCCCAGGACCCACAAACTCTCATTTTGGGGTTCTCTTCATGGCACTGATGGGTGTGCAGCCCCCAGACCCACCCAGGACCCCCCCAGACCCTTCTAGGACCCCCCCCAGACCCTCTCAGGACCCCCCAGGACCCCCCAAACCCCCACCTTGGGGTCTCGCCATGGTGACACTGTGGGTGTGCAGCCCCCCGACCCACCCAGGACCCCCCCAGACCCTCTCAGGATCCCCCGGGACCCCCCAAACCCCCACCTTGGGGTCTCGCCATGGTGACACTGTGCGGTGTGCTGACCGCAGACCCCCCCAGGACCCCCTCCAGACCCTCTCGTGACCCCCCCCAAACCCCCTCAGGACCCCCCAAACCCCCACCTTGGGGGATTTCTATGGTGACACTGTGGGGTGTGCAGCCCCCAGACCCACCCAGGACCCCCCAGACCCCCCCAGGACCCCCCAGACCCCCCCAGGACCCCCCAAACGCCCACCTTGGGGTCCTTCTCGTAGTAGTACTGCTGTGTCCGCAGCCAGCGCCCCACCAGGTGGTCGCGCACGGTGTGTGCCAGCGCCATGTAATAATCGCGCGATGTCGCGACATTGCGATCCTTGACCAGGGTGAAGTGCAGGTGCCGGTTGAAGTTGCGCTTCAGCTCGCCGACGTTCTCGGCCCCCGCCAGGCCCCGCACGCTGATCTGCCGCCGCCGGTCCTCGTCGCTCAGCGGTCGCGACATGGCGACAGAGAACGGGGCCGCGGGTGGCTCAGGAGTCCGGGGGGATTCGGGGGGTCTCTGGGGGTGCTGCACCCGCCTCGGGGGTCCCGGGGGTTTTGGGGGGTCCGGGGGGGCTCCGGGTTTTGGGGGGTCCTGAGGGTTTTGGGGGGTCCCGAAGGTTTTGGGGGGTCCGAGGGGGCTCCGGGTTTCGGGGGTTTGACACTTGGGGGGCTCCGGGCCGGGGGCGGCGGCGGCGGCGCCTCGGCAGCTTTAAGTGAGCGGGTGTTTTAATATTCATGAGGAGGGCGGGGCTTGAATGACGCCACGCCCCCAAACAACCTGAAGGGGCAACTCCGTATTCAATATTCATAAAGGGGCGGAGCCCGAGACGTATCACACCCATCGTTAAATATTCATGAGGGGCGGAGCTTGGACTCCCTGATGGCCACGCCCCCTGTGGGTCACCCCAGACCCTCCCCAAAACCCGGGGGGGTCCCAAATGGGGAATTTGGGGGGGGTCTCTGTGTGTCCCCCCCCCCGCCATGTCCTGTCCCCAAACGCCCCCCGGGGGGTCGGGGGGGTCCCGGGGGTCTCCCGGGGAGGGGGCGGTGGGGGGAGGGGTCTGTTTGTGTTGTCCCCTCCCCCCCCCCCCGCGGTAACCGGATCGCCCCCCGAAGGTCGCGACATTCACGGCGACATTCACGGCGACATTCGCGGCGACATTCGCGGTGACCTCGGCCGGGTGAGTGACGGCCGCAGGGGGTGGGGGTGCGGGGGGGTCGCGACCGTCGCGACAGCGGCTCCGGTTTCACGGCGGGGGGGAGGGGACACGGGGAAACCCGACCCCGGGGGTGACGCGGGGGGGGGGAGGGGACACCGGACACAAAATAATGAGGGGGGGGCCCAACGGGGGTCCCGCTCCTTTATTCATACACAAAAAAAGCGCCGGGGGGGGGGAGGGGGCGTGGGGGAGGGGCTCTACAAGGAGGAAATTTTTTTTTGGGGGGGGGGGCCAGAACAAAGAGGGGTGACACAGGACAGGGGGACCCCGAGATTGGTTGTTTTTTTGGGGGGTGGGGGCTCAGGTTTGTGTGTGTGTGTGTCCCCCCCTTAGAGACCCCTCCCCCATTCCCTGCCCCCCCCCCGCCCCGCCCCCCTCCTCAATTCAGGGCCGCCCCTGATTTGGGGATTTTTTGGGGGGGGGGGGTTAAACCAGTTCACAAGGTGGTCCCGAGGGGGTTTGGGGGGGGTCCTATGGGTGGGGGGGGGCACCCCAAAATCGATCAGTTTATGGAGGGGAGGGGGGCGCCCCCCCACTGTGGAACAGCCCATGGAGGAATTTGGGGGGGGGGCTCCCTACGATGGACCAGCCCACTGGGGGAGGGGGGGGCTCCCTGTGGTGTTTTGGGGTGGGGGGGTCCCCACAATCCATCACTCCTGGGGGGAGGGGTCCCCCTGATTCCTGTCTCTTTGAGGGGGGGTCCCCACAATGGATCAGTCCTTTAAGGGGGGGGTCCCCTGATGTTATTTTTGAGGGGGGGGTCTCCACAATAAATCAGTCCTTCAAAAAGAGGGTGTCCTCTGCTGTTTTTCTTTGAGGGGGGGGGGTCCCCACACTGAATCAGTCCTTTAAGGGGGGGGATCCCTCTTATTTTTGAGGGGGGGTCCCCACAATAAACCAGTCCTTAAAGGGGATCCCCCGGTGGTTTTCTTTGAGGGGGGGGGTCCCAATATTGAATCAATCCTGGAGGGAACCCCCTGCTGTTTTTTTCTGAGGGGGGGTCCCCACAATAAACCAGTCCTTGAAGGGGATTTCCCTGGTGTTTTTCTTTGAGGGGGGGTCCCCACACTGAATCAGTCCTTAAAGGGGGGGTTATTTCTGAGGGGGGGTCCCCACAATAAACCAGTCCTAGAAGGGATTCCTCTGCTGTTTTTTGAGGGGGGGGTCCCCACAATAAATCAGTCCTTTAAGGGGGGGATCCCTCTTATTTCTGAGGGGGGGGTCCCCAAAATAAACCAGTCCTGGGGGGAGACCCCCTGCTATTTTTCCTTGGGGGGGGGGTCCCCACAATAAACCAGTCCTGGGGGGAGACCCCCTGCTATTTTTCCTTGAGGTGGGGGTCCCCAAACACCCCCCCAACCCCCCCCCCCCACCCAAAGTCTCTCCCTCTGTGTCCCTCTCAGTTCTGGGGGGGCGGCGGGGGGGGCGCGGGGGGCATGCCGAAGGGGGGCAGGGCGGGGACCCCCATGCCCATCATGGTGACGAAATTAGAAGGGTCCATGGGGGGGGGCGGCGGGGGCGGGGGGGGCGCGTACATCAACCCCCCGGAGCCAGGAGGCGGCGGCGGGGGCGGGGGGGCCCCGGGGGGCAGCGGGGGCTGTACCCCGGGGGGTAAAGGCACCATGGAGGGGCTGCCGGGGAGCGGGGGGGCCCCCGAAGAAGCCGCCCCCCCCGCCCCCGCCGCACCCCCCCCCCGCCGCTTGCTGCCAGGGAGGGAGGGAGGCGCTGCCAGCGCTCGTGGTGGTCGTCGTATCTGGGGGGGAGGAGGGGGGAAAAGGGGTTAATTAGAGCTGGGGTTAATTAGGGAGAGGGAGGAGGAGGAGGGGGAGGGGATTAGGGTGATTAAAAGTGGGGTTAATTAAATAGGGGAGGTAAAAAAAAGGGGGGAAATGTTCATCCTCCCGCCCGTCATGGTTCAGTCTCAAGGGGGGGGTTATGTGGGGTAATTAGTGGGGGGGGTTAATTAATGGGGATATTGTTATTTGTGGGGGATGATTTCCCACCCCCGTCCTTTTCCAGGCATCACAGGGAGTAACAGACCCCCTGCATTCAATGACCCCAAACCCCAGGAAATAACCCCAAAAACCCAGGAAATAACCCCAAAGTCCCACAAAATAACCCCAAACCCCATGAAAATAACCCCAAACCCCATGAAAATAACCCCAAAAGACCCCAAACTCCACAAAAGTAACCCCAAAATCCCACAAAATAACCCCAAACCCCACGGAATGACCCCAAGCCCCAGGAAACAACCCCAAACCCCCACAAAATAACCCCAAATGACCCCAAAACCCAGGAAATAACCCCAAAATCCCATGAAAATAACCCCAAATGACCCCAAACCCCAGGAAATAACCCCAAAATCTCATGAAAATAACCCCAAAAGGACCCCAAACTCCACGAAAGTAACCCCAAAATCTCAGGAAATAACCCCAAAATCCCAGGAAATAACCCCAGGATGACCCCAACCCCCATGAAATGACCCCAAACCCCAGGAAATGACCCCAAACCCCAGGAAACGACCCCAACCCCTCCCCCAGACTCACTTTGCTGCCAGGGCAAGGGGGTGCTGCTGCTGCTGGGGGGCGGCGGCGGCTGCTGCTGCCAGGGAGGGAGGGGCCCGGAGGGGGGGGGCGGCTGCCCACCGGGCGGGGGGGGCGGCGGGGGCAGCATACCCAGCGGCGGAGGCATCATACCTGGGGGGCAAAAATTCGGGGGGTCAGAGGGGGTTTGGGGGGTCAGTGATAGTGTTATTGTATTGGGGGGGCAAAAATTCGGGGGGTCAGGGGGGGTCACGGGGGTCAGTGATAGTGTTATTGTATTGGGGGGGGCCAAAATTTGGGGGGTTAGGGGGGGTTGGGGGGGGGTCAGGAGGGTCAGTGACAGTGTTATTGTATTGGGGGGGCAAAATTTGGGGGGTCAGAGGGGGTTTGGGGGGGTCAGGGGGAAATTGGGGGGGGTTAGGGGGGTCACGGATGGGGAAATTGGGGGGTTCAGGGGGAAATCGGGGGGGTTGGGGGGGTCAGGGATGGGGGTGTTGTATTGGGGGGGGGGCCAAAATTCGGGGGGTCAGGAGGGGTTTGGGGGGGTCAGGAGGGTCGGTGACAGAGTTATTGTATTGGGGGGGGCAAAATTTGGGGGGTCAGGGGGAAATTGGGGGGGGTTTGGGGGGTCAAGAGGGTCGGGGATAAGGGTGTTCTATTGGGGAGGGGGAAATTGGGGGGCTCAAGGGGAAATTGGGGGGGGTCAGGGGGAAATTGGGGGGGTCAGGAAGAAATGGTGGGAGATTTTTGGGGGGCTCAGGAGAGCCAGCCGTGTTGGGATTCTATTGGGGAGGGGGAAACTGGGGGGGCTCAGGAGGATTTGGGGGTCCCAAGACGCCCTGTGACAGATCCCACACTGTGGGGAGGGGTCAGGGGGGATTTGGGGCTGGGGGAGGGGTTTTGGGGGGGGTGTTTTTTGGGGAGGGGGGCTCACCTTTTCCCTGGTGCAGGCGATAGACCCCAGAGCCCACCGGCGCATTTCCCAGGTACTGATCTTGAGGGAATGAGAGACCGTGGCCTTAGGGATGGGGGGGACCCCCCCGACCCCAAAAACACACCCCCAGCCCCTAAAAATACACCCCTGACCCCAAAAACACAACCCCGACCCCAAAAACACAACCCTGACCCCAAAAATACACCCCCAGCCTTTAAAAATACACCCCCAGCCCCTAAAAAAACACCCAGAACCCCTAAAATATACCCCCAGCACCTAAAACACACCCTTAACCCAAAAAATACACCCCCTGACCCCAAGAATACACCCCCTGACCCCAAAAGCACGCTTCCAAACCCCCCATTTCCCCTTTAAATGTCCTATTTTCCCCCCAAACCCCCCCATTTTCTCCCCCCAAATACCCCAGTTTCACCTCCAATCCCCCATTTTCCCCCCAAACTTCCCCATTTCCCCCCAACCCCCCCCCCCCAGTTTTACCCCAAAGCCCCTATCTTCACCCTCAATCCCCCAGTTTCACCCCAAACCCCCCAAATTTCACCCCAAACTCATCCATTTCCCCTCAAACACCCCCCATTTCCCCCTAAGCCCGCTCTAATTTTCCCCCATTTCTCCCCAAACCCCCCCAATTTTCCCCCAAACCCCCCAATTTCTCCCCCTAAACCCCTCAGTTTCCCCCTAAACCCCCCCATTTCCCCCCCAACCCCCCCAGTGTCCCCCAAACCCCCTCAGTTCCCCCCAAACCCAAATTTCCCCCCCAAACCCCCCATTTTTCCCCCAAACTCCCCCATTTCACCCCAAACTCCCCCATTTCACCCCAAACTCCTCCATTTCACCCCAAACTCCCCCATTTTCACCCAAACCCCCCATTTTTTCCCTCCAAACCCCCCCAATTTCCCCCCAAACCCCCCCATCCCCCGTCCCCAGGCAGGATTGTCCGTACCCATGTGGTGGGGCCCGGGGTGCCCCGGGGGGTGCGGCCCCCCACCCATGGGTGGGTGATGGGGCTGCATCCACGGGGGGGGCCCGTTGGGGGTGTGCTGCAGGGGGTGCCCCCCGTGGCCCCCCCCCATGCCGCCCATGGGGTGGGGGAAGCTGTGGGGCCCCCCCGGCCCCCCCGGCCCCCCGTGCAGCCCGTGGTAGGGGCGGCTCTCCGAGGGCGCCGAGCTCATCCAGGGGGGGCGGCTCTGGGGGGGAAAAGAGGGGGTCAGGGGGGGTTTGGGGGGGTCACAGGGGATTTAGGGGTCACAAGGGGTTGGGGAGGGTCACAGAGGTTTGGGGGGGTCACGGGGCTTTGGGGGGGGTCATGGGGGTCACAGGGGTTTTGAAGGGTCACGGGGGGTTGGGGGGGTCACAGGGGGTTGGGGGTCACAGAGGTTTGGGGGGTTCACAGGGGTTTGGGGGGGTCATGGAGGTTTTGGGGGTCACAGGGGGTCGCAGAGGTTCAGGGGGTTCCATGGGGGTTTGGGGGGGTCACAGGGGTTTGGGGGGGGTCACAGAGGTTTAGGGAGGTCACAGGGGTTTGGGGGTCACAGAAGTTTGGGGGGCTCACAAGAGTCTGGGGGTCACAGAGGTTTAGGGGGTCACAGGGAGTTTTTTTGGGGGGGGGTCACAGAGAGGTTTTTGGGGGGGGTCACAGAGGGGTTTTATGGGCATCACAGAGAGTTTTTTGAGGGACACAGAGGAGTTTCTGGAGGGTCACTCACCAGGGAGGGGCTGTCCCCACCCCTGACCAAGTACTAATTTTAAGGGAGTGGGTTTCAGGGGTGGCTGTGGGGACTCAGGGGGCTCCCAGGGACAGTTTGGGGGGTCACTCACCGGCGGGGGCTGCCCCCCAGCCTGGCTGGCCGCACGGTGGCTGCTGGACAAGGGGCTGTTGTTGTGGGCAGCGTTGGAGCTGACGGACACGGGCGCCTCGCCCAGCTCGGCCATCAGGGACAGGTACTCCTTGTCCATCCTGGCCTTGTCCTGGGCTGACTGAGGGTCCCCGGGCCTGCCGAGGGGGACAAGGTGAGCCCCAAAAGCCCCCCCAGCACGGCTCTGGGCCCCTGGGTACGCCCTAAGAAAGGCTCTGGGGATTTCACAGCAGGTTCAGAGGTGTTTGGTGAGGTTCTGGGGAAAGCTCAGGGAGATTGGGAAGATCCTGAGTGGGTTTTGAGGACTTGGTGGAGTCCCAGGGAAGTTGAGGGAGGATTTTGAGGGGTTCTGGAGAAATCTCAGAGGATCCTGAGTGGGTTTTGAGGACTTGGTGGAGTCCCAGGGAAGTTGAGGGAGGATTTTGAGGGGTTCTGGGGAAAGCTCAGGGAGACTGGGAGGATCCCAAAGGGGTTTTGAGGACTTGGTGGAGTCCCAGGGAAGTTTAGGGAGGATTTTGAGGGGTTCTGGGGAAATCTCAGGACTGATTTAGGGAATCTCAAGGTTTGGGAAGTGTTGGGGTCTCAGAGATTTAAGAACCATTTAGAGGGGAGATCTCAGGCAGAGGATATCTCAGGAGTTTGGCAGCACCTCAGGAGGATCTGGTGGGGTTTTTGGGAGGCATTTAGGGACTCCCACGAGGATCTGGGGGTTTGTTTGGGGGGTCTCACCTGGCGAACTTGCAGTCGGAGGCGATGTGCCCGGCCCCGCCGCACTTGGTGCACACCGTGGTGTTGGTGATGCTGCGAGTCTCGGTGCTCTGCCACGGCCTCAGGATCCTGGGGAGGGCACCAGGGTCACTGAGAGACTCGAGGGGGGGCGGTTTTTAATCGAATAAAGAGGGTGGGACCCCTGTGACCTGTTGTCATCCTCCCGCAGGGTCCCGTTGAGCCGCGCCAGCTCCCGCAGCTGCATCTTGCGCAGGTCGTTCTGGTCCTCGGGGGTCTCGATGCCCTGCTTCAGGATGTTCCTGATCTGGGGGGCAGCACAGAGGGGGTTAAACAGGGGGGGCTGTACCTCTAGAACCCACTAAACCCCTGAGGAGACAGCCCCCAACCTGCTCCACGGCCTTCTTGACGTTCTCCATGGTGTTGGCGGTGACGAGGGCGTGCAGCGGCTCGTCCTCCCCCGGCAGCATCTGCCCGTCCTTGCGGCCCACCTTGCCCTCCTTCACTGAGCCCTTGCCCCTGATCATGATCTTGGCGTTGCACTCCTTCTCGATGTTCTTCAGCGTGTTCCCCCTGAGGGAGAAGCCCAAAGGGGCAGGAGGTGACACAGGGGACACTCAGAGGTCACACGGAACCCGCTCGTCCCACCCTTGTCACGGGTGATCTCGGTGTTCTCAGTGTTCTGCCTGGGGATTTTAGGGGGTCTCACCCCCAGATTAGCCCCCCTAGGCTCCCCACCTGGCTCATTACAGACTCGGTGTGCCATTAACCAGCACTGTGTTAATTAGAGGGGTGACAACCCACACGGCAGGAGGGTGAAGGAGGATGCCCAGCCCAGGACCCAGCAGCACCTCGGTGGTGTTTCCAGGAGCCCCCCACGCTGCTGGGGTGACACCGAGGGGCTCCCCCACAGCCCCCACAACCCTGGCAGGATCCCGGGGTGCCTACCTGGGCCCGATGAGGAGCCCCACAAAGTTGATCTCGGGGTACTCATCCTGAGGGATCATCACCTTGTCGCTCACCCGCGTCGCTGGTGGCCTGGGCAAGGACAGAAAAAAAAAACCAACAAATCGAGAGGGGTCAAAACCCCTTTGTGTGGGGGGGAGCCCCAAAATCAGGCTGTGGGAGAGAGGGACCCCTCCTCACTTGTAGTCAGCTGGGGGCTTGAAGTCGGGGTTCAGGGCCACCATCTCGGTGATGAGGTTGTGCCTCTCCTCCTCCAGCTTCTTGCGCGTGCGGAACTCGCGCGTGTTCAGCCGCTTGCCCTCGCTGTTGTAGATGGGCTCCGGGGACGGGGACCTGCTCCGGGGGGGGCAGGGAGGGGTCATGGGAGGTCCCCAAACCCCTCATCAGGGGGCTGTGCCCCCCTAAAAAATAACCCCCCAACCCTGACCCTCCCAGCCCCCGGGTTTGGGGGGTCTTCCCTCCTCCCCTCGCTGCTGGCCATGAGGAGGGGGCTGTGGGGGGCTGGGGAAGGGCTCAGGACCCCTGTGGGGAATGGGGGAGGGTTTGTAGCCCCCCAGATCCCCCTCCCCAAACCGCCACAACCCTCCCCACACGGCCACTGCTGTGCCACTGCCCCCACCCACCCCCAGGAGGGGATAATTGGGGGGGGAGGTCGCATTAATTAGCGCCCAATTAAGGCCAGCAGAGCACAGCCCTCCCCCTCCCCAAACCAGAATTTTTTTTCCCCTCTTTGCCCGTTTATCTCTGCGGTTTGGCCTTTGCTGGGTCAGGGTTTGGCCCCTTTGTGCCCGGTTTTGTTGTTTCTCCCTGGCTTTGCCCCCGTTCCTGCTCCTTTTTTGTGGTTTTGTTTTTTTTTCTCCCCGTTCTCCCCGGTTTTGCCCCAATTTCCCGGTTTCTAGGAGGAAAAGGTCCCTGTCTGGGGGGGCCGCGTGGCTTTGGCAGCCCCGGAGGGAAGAGTCAAGGTCGCTTGAGCTGAGCCGTGTCGGGGTGAGAAAATCAGATTATGATTAAAAATCAGAATTATCAGCGAGGAAGGAGAATATAATAATAAAAAAATAATAATAAAAAAAAATAATAAAAAAAAATAAGGAGTCAGAATCGCTCGGGTTTGGTTAAATTCGGCCCTTGGCTCCCCTCCCCCCCCTCAAAATAGCGAATTTTTTGGCAGCGGCTGCAAGAAGGGAAGAGATTAAGGCGGATCCTCCAAAAACAGCCGGCGCGGGCGACAGTCGAACCTGCCCCCGGTTTGGGGGGAAAAAGCCACTTTTCGGGGTTGGCAGCAGCCGGGTCCTCGGTGGA
Organism: Sylvia borin; assembly: GCA_014839755.1. Lineage (NCBI taxonomy): Eukaryota > Metazoa > Chordata > Aves > Passeriformes > Sylviidae > Sylvia > Sylvia borin. The sequence goes on along the minus strand of JACEWE010000080.1, from coordinate 21,267 downwards.
ACTGCGACGTCACTGTCCCCGCTCGTGATTAATCGTTAATTCATTAATGAAATTCCCCCCCCAATCCCAAACCAGCGCTAACGACGCCGCAAGCGGGGAGCGGCCTCGGCCCGGGGCGCTGCAGGAGCAAGGCTGGGTTAACACGGGGGGGCCTGAGCCCCCCACAAACCTGGGAGACCCCCCAAAACCTGGGGCTGGAAAGGGGGGGGATGTGACCCCCAAAACCTGGGGGGGTGGAGGGTGTCACCCCCTTCCCCTGGGACTCGGGCCACCACAGAGGGGCTGAGGGACCCCCGAAAGGTGAGGGATCCCTGAGGACACAGGGACCCCCCCCGGGGTTGGGGACCCCCCACGCAGAGCTGGGGAAGCCCTCCAAGGTTGGGGGGACCCCTCCTCACTCAGAGCAGAGCTCCCTGAGGGGTCCACCTACGGCACGGAGGGACCCCGTCCTGCTGCCACGGAAAAACGGGGCCAAAACGGGGCCAAAACGGGGCCAAAACGGGGCCAAAATGGGGGGGAAAAGGTGAAGAGGAGGAGGGGAGGGGGGAATTTGGCCCTTCGCAGGGGCTACAGCAGCTCTGCCCCCCCCGGGGCCGAATTGGGGTGAACAGGAGATGGAAAAGGGGCTGCAGTGGGGGGCCAGGGCCTGGTTAAGCCCCCAGAGCTCATTAAGCCACCACAGCAGGGTCATTAACCCGCAGCTAACGAGGCTGGGCTCCATGAGAAGAGAGGAGAGCACAGAGCAGCACCCCCAAACTCAGGGGGAAACACCCCAAAATTGAAAAGAAGGGAGGTGTGAGAGGGGGGGGGTCCAGATCAACACCCCCCAAAATCCAGATGTGGAGAAAGTTGAGGGCTGGGGATGAAATCTTGAGGTGGGGGGATAAAATCTTGAGGTGGGGGGATAAAATCTTGAGGTAAGGGGATAAAATCTTGAGGTGAGAGATAAAATCTTGAGGTGGGGGGATAAAATCTTGAGGTGGGGGATAAAATCTTGAGGTGGGGGGATAAAATCTTGAGGTGGGGGATAAAATCTTGAGGTGGGGGATAAAATCTTGAGGTGGGGGGGTCCCGCCCTGTCCTCAAGGGGGGAGTGGGGGGCACCCAGGTTTTGGGGGGGCCCCGGGGGGTGCCCGGGGGGGCAGGGGGGGGAGGTCCCGACCTGTCCTCGGGGTTAGGGGGGATGCCCAGGTCTCCCGTGCGCAGTTTGCGGGTCAGGTCTTCGATCTGCAGTTGCACTGGAAGGAACCCGGTCCCGGAGAGGTGAGAGAGACACAGTTACAAAACACCCACATTTTACCCTCCCCCAGAAAAACAAAAACAAAAATTACATTCCTCCCTCAAAAATCTTCCTGCCCCAACCCCGGTTTGACCCGGGTTAAAACTCAATATACTTTTATTATTTTTTTTTCTACCTACACCGGCTCCATGGCACCAAAAACAGGCATTACTGCCCTAAAAACCAAATGGTCACGGTGAGAAAAAGCAGGTGTTGTTACCTAAAATCGACATCATTAGCACAAAAATACACCTTCTCAGCAACAACAGCAGGTTATTATTACCCACCCCCTCAGAAAAAACACCACATGGTTACCCCAAAAAACATGTTATTACCAAAAAAAAAAAAAGAGCAAGTTATCACAAAAGAAAAAAATATCACATTGTTATAAAAAAAATAATCACAGGATTACCCCAAAAAAAAGCACATTACCAAACCTGGCATTCTTATGGAAAATCTACAGATTGTTATCATTAAACCAGACATTATTACCTAAAATAGAAGATTATCAGTCAAACAAAAAAGACATTATTTCCTAAAGTACCACACTGTTACACCTAAAACGTGAGATTATTCCTACAGAAGGTAAACGTTATCACCTAAAACAACCACGGTTTTATCTAAAACCACCACAATTTTACCTAAAACAAGAGATCGTTCCTAAAATAATAGACATTGCCTAAAATAACCACGTTATTACTCAAAACGCATGACTATTGCTAAAAAAAGCAACTGTTATTACCTAGAACGGGAGATGTAATTAAAGACAGTCATTATAACCTAAAGCACCTAATTATCACTAAAAGTAAAGGTTATCAGGAGAACATTGTTATCTCAAATCACACAGTAACACCTAAAAATAGGTTATTACCAGAAAAATAAAGGTGGTTAACCAAGACATTATTGCATTGAAGCGATAACATTTTCACCTAAACCTAGAAATTATTATCCAAAACTGTAACTTTTGGTTTCATCGAGTTCCCCCAGGTCCCAGGAGGGTTCTGACCCTAGGCCCTGGTGGGATGCTGACCCCGAACCAGGGGCGTTTCCGACCCCGAATTCCCCAGCTTCAATCCAAATTTCGGGGAGCGAGCACGGGGCTTGGAATCCCAGATCCTGGAGGTTCAGCCCCACGATCTCCAGGGGGTTCTGACCCCTAAATCCCAAGGTGTGGGAGGGGGGATTTTAACCCCCAAACCCTGTAGATTGGGAGCCCAAAATCCCGGTTTTTTTGCCCCCAAAGGCGTTACCGATGTAGGCGCGCTCCTGCTCGCGCGTCAGCCCGGGCGGGATCACCGTGGGCATCCCCGGGATCACCGTCTTCTGCTCCAGAGAGTCCTGGTTCCAGCGGCTGCGCTTCCGCTTCCGCGGGAAATCTGGGGACAAAACGCCGCGATTTGGGCAAATCTGGCAGCGCCCACAGGGAAAAGGGACATCGGGAGGGGGTTTGGGGGGTCCTGAGGCAGCTCCGGGATGTGGTTTGGGGGGTCCTAAGGGAGATCCGTCCCCACAGTGGGGACACACGGGGGGTTGCTGTTGCTCACGGGGGATTTGGGGGTGTTTTGGGGGGCTGAGAGGGGAAGTTCTGCCCCTTTAGGGGGGGTTTGAGGGGTCTCGTTTCAAGGGTTCATCGGGCTCCATCTCGGCCTCGCGTGTCCGGACACGTGTCCCGGCGGCGGCGGGGGAACGAGGGGAGCGGAGGCGGCGGGACCCCCCAAACCGGGAGATACAACCCGGGGACTCCCCAAACCGGGGGGATCAGAGCCCAGGGACCCCCAAACCGGGGGATCAGAGCCCCGGGACCCCTCAAACCGGGGGGATCAGAGCCCAGGGACCCCCCAAACCGGGGGGATCAGAGCCCAGGGACCCCCCAAACCGGGGGGATCAGAGCCCAGGGACCCCCAAACCGGGGGGGTAAAACCTAGGGACCCCCCAAACCGGGGGGATCAGAGCCCAGGGACCCCTCAAACCGGGGGGACCAGAGCCCAGGGACCCCCCAAACCGGGGGGATCAGAGCCCAGGGACCCCCCAAACCGGGAGGGTAAAGCCTAGGGACCCCCAAACCGGGGGATCAGAGCCCAGGGACCCCCCAAACCGGGGGATCAGAGCCCAGGGACCCCCAAACCGGGGGAGTAAAGCCTAGGGACCCCCCAAACCGGGGGGATCAGAGCCCAGGGACCCCCAAACCGGGGGGATCAGAGCCCAGGGACCCCCCAAACCGGGGGATACAACCCGGGGACTCCCCAGATCGGGAGTTTACAACCCACAGCCCCCTAACCTGGGGGGATTAAAGTCCCGGGGACCCCCAGAGTGGGGAGGATATAACCCAGGGACGCCCCCCAGACTTTCCACACGACCCCCCCTCAATGGCCGCGTTTCCTCCCGGGGGTCCCCAACCCGCCCCCACCCCTCGGTCCCGGCCCCCCCACGCCGCGTTCAGCCCCGGATCTCCCCGTGGCCCGGGCCGTACCTGCCCTCCGGGGCTTGTGCGCGGCGCCCGCCCGTCCTCCCGCATCTCCCGGCCCTTGGCCCGCGCCCCCCGCGCCCTCCTCGGGCCGCGGCTGCTGCGGGGCCCCCGCGGGCTGCGGAGGAGCGGCGGGAGCGGCCGGCGGGGCCCCCGCGGGGGCCGCGGGCGGGTCATGGCCGGGCGGCGGCGAAGGGAAGCGGAATTGCCCGTAGGGAGCGGCGGGCGGCGGCTGAGGGGCCGCGGGGCCGCCCGGGGGCTGAGGGGCCGCGGGGCCGCCCGGAGCCTGCGAAGGCGGAGGCGGCGGCGGCGGCGGCTGCGCTGGTGGTTGCGGCTGCGGAGGTGGCGGAGGAGGAGGCGGAGGAGGCGGCGGAGGCGGCAGCGCCGCGAAAGGGAAAGCGGCGGCGGCCATGGGGGCGCGGGGGGCGGCGGGGCCGGGAGCGGGGCCGGGCTGGGCCGCGCTCGCCCCGGTCGCCATAGAACGGCCCCCGCGCGGCCTTCGCGAACCTTCCACGCCGCCGCACCGCGCGCGCCGCGCTGATTCGCCGGGCTGCCCGTCACTCAACGGAAAAGCACGCTGCGATTGGTTGAATAAGCCGTCCGTCAGTGCGGCGACAGAGGGGATTGGTCAGCAGGCGGAAGGGAGGGCGGGGGCGAGTGCTGAGGCGCTGGCTGCGGGGATTGGCCGGCGGGGGCGTCGCTCAGGGGGGGCGCGGGGAAGGGGGGCAAGAACAGCGAGCGGTGATTGGGGGACGCGGCGGAGGGCGGGACCCGCCTGGGGGGCTCCGCCGCCATTGGTAGCGCCACGCCCCGCCCCGCGCCCCCGGACGGGGACGGCGGGAGACCCCGTGCCGGGCGAGAGTGACGTTCGCAGCAGACTTTGGCCGGGCTGCGCTGATTGGCTATTTCTGCTGTCGCTCAGAGGAGACGCGCGGTTATTGGTGGAGGTAGGGGTAGGGGGCGGGTGGGAGAGGGGCCCGCCAAAAGCTCTCGCGAAGCATCGCGGGAATTCGCCCGCGCGCGGAGGATCATGGGGGCCGCCCCCTCAGCCGGCTCCGTTCCCCCCGAACCCCGTTAAAAAACCAGAACGAGACACTCGGTGAAACCAACGACACTTTATTAATCATTTAATCGCTCCTCCCCTCCTCTGGGCTCTTCAAACCCGCCCCACGGTTCCTTCCTTTCCCCCCGAACTCCGGGACCCCCCAAAGTTCGTTCTGGGGGTGCCAAAGGCCTCGTGTAGGGCACCCCAAAACTGAGCTGTGCCCGCCCAATCCTCTCCCCAAAACCCCCCTTTAAATCCCCTGAGCTCCTCCTGCAGCCCCATATCCAACCTCCCCCCGGAATCCTCCCGGCCCATTGTGCCCCTCAGCCCTTCTTCCAGCCCCAATTCCTCCACTCCCACTTTGGGCAGAGTTCCTTTCCTGGAACCTGCTGAGAAAGGGGATTTTCGGGTTTTGGGGGATCCCTATAAACATTTCTGGGATCTCCTGGGACAGGGCAGGGTGGGCACTGTGCATCTCCCGGGGATTTTTGGGGGTCCCTAAATGATTTGGGGGAACCCCAGATTTTTTTTTTCTGGAGTTGTTTGAGGAAAAGAAATGTGCAGATGCACCCGGGCCGAGATTTTTGGGATTTTTTGGGGATCCCCATGAATTTTCGGGGATTTCACAAAGGGCAGAGTGGGCACTGTGTGTCTCACTGGGATTTTTGGGGGGTCCCTAAATGCTTTGGGGGAACCCCAGGAGATTTATTTTTTTTTTCCCTGGAGTCCTTTGAAAAAATGGTTGGGGCAACAGCACCTGGGGCAGGTCTAAACCGGAATTTTGGGATTTTTTTAGGGATCCCTACGAGCCTTTGCGGGGTCCCTTGAGGAAGGACAAGTGGGATAGAGCATCTCCCTGAAATTTTGGGATTTTTTTTTAATCTCTACGACCCTTTGCAGGGTCTCCTGAGGAAGGGCAGGGTGGGCACTGTGCATCCCCCTGGGATTTTGGGACTTTTTTTGATCCCTACGACCCTTTGCGGGGTCTCTTGAGGAGAGGCAGATGGGATAGAACATCTCCCTGGGATTTGGGGATTTTTTTTGGATCCCTACGACCCTTTGCGGGGTCTCTTGAGGAAGGACAGATGGGATAGAGTATCTCCCTGGGATTTTGGGATTTTTTGGGCATCTTTACGACCCTTTGCGGGGTCTCTTGAGGAGAGGCAGATGGGATAGAGCATCTCCCTGGGATTTGGGGATTTTTTTTGATCCCTAGGAGCCTTTGCGGGGTCCCTTGAGGAAGGGCAGATGGGATAGAGCATCTCCCTGGGAATTTTTAGGGATCCCTAGGAGCCTTTGCGGGGTCTCTTGAGGAAGGGCAGGTGGGATAGAGCATCTCCCTGGGATTTGGGGATTTTTTGGGGATCTTTACGACCCTTTGCAGGGTCTCTTGTGGAAAGGGAGATGGGATAGAGCATCCCCCTGGGATTTGGGGATTTTTTGGGGATCCTTAGGAGCCTTTGCGGGGTCTCTTGAGGAAGGGCAGGGGGTAAGCTCCGGGCGGGGCGCGGGGCCGCCGCGGCTGCACCTGTGACTGAGCCGTGAGCTGCAGTTTGATGGCGCTCGAGTTCACTTTGGCCGCCCGCAGCAGCTCCTTCATCCCCCGCATCTTCTGCGAGCGGAACCGCAGCACGGGGCCCGGGGGAGGAGGAGGAGGAGGAGGAGGAGGAAGGGGAGCGGCCGGGGCCGGGCCGGGGGTCCCGGGGGCTGCAGGAGGAGCGGGGGGTGGTGGGGGTGGTGGTGGTGGTTGGGGGGTCTCCTCGGGGCGGGGGGCGCGGGGAAGGGGACGGCGCTCGCCGGGTTTTTTGGGGGTGGGCGGTTCCTCGGGTTTGGATTCTCGGCGGGGGCCGCGGCGGCGGCAATCGCGGGGGTCTTCGGGACTCCCTAAATCTGCCTCTGGTGGGGCGGGGTCTTCGGAGAGCAGGGTCACCTGCTGGCGTACCTGCGGGGGACATTGGGGGGCAGCCAGGAGGTTTTTGGGGGGGCCTAAAGCACACTGAGGACACCCCCAAATCCCAGGGATGGCCCAAAAAGGGACCCCAAAACCTGCTCAGGATGCTCTGAGGCTGACATCGGGACCACAGAACCCCCCAGGTCCTTGGGGATGGCACAAAGAGGACATTGGGGACCCCTTAGAACCCACTCAGGACCCCCCAAATCCCCAGGGATGCCCCAAAGAGGAGATGGGGGAACCCAGAACCCACTCAGGACCCCCCAAGGAGGACTCGGGGGTCCCCAGAACCCCCCATATCTCTGGGGACGCCCCAAAGAGGACATTGGAGACCCCTCAGAACCCACTGGGGAGCCCCCCAAATCCCCAGGGGTCCCCCAAAGTGGACACAGGGACCCCAGACTTCACTCAGGACCCTTCCCCTGGCCATCAAAGTGACCAAAGAAGTGGACAAGGAAACGGGCCCAGCCCCCACGCAGGACACAGGAGAGGCTCCCCTGCCCCCAGGGCCCCCCAAAGCCCCCAGGGCCCCCCAAAGGCCCAGGGGAGCCCCCCCAAACCCTCACCTGGCCGTCGAAGCGGCCCAGGGACTGCACGAGGAAGGTGGCCCAGCCCACGTGCAGCACAGGCGTGGGGCTGCCCTCCTCCCACCTGCAGATGCCGTCGTAGAATCGCAGCAGGTGAGCGAAGCACTCGGGGTCCTGCAGGGCTGGGAGACCCCCGGGGGCCCCCTGAGGACCCCCCCCAAGTCAGAGGGGAGCCCCCAAAGGTGGGGTGGAACCCCATAAACCGGGGTAGGGGCACCCTCACCCCAAAATCAAACCCCTCCAGATGTGGGGGAACCCCAAAATCCCCCCCCTCAAGGGCAGGACTCCCCCCTTTATGTCCTGGGGACATCCCCCTCCCCTCCAAACAAACCCACCCCAGGCCGGGCTCCCCCACCCAAGGGACCCCTACCCCCCCCCAAATCTGGGGGTCCCCAACTCCAGGCCCCCACCTCAGCCCCCGGGGGGGGTTCGGCCGCCGCCTCCTTGAGCAGGTTGGGGATGACGTCATTGGCCACGTCAAAGAATTCCTTGTAGATCTCCTCGTCCTCACGGCAGTAATTGTAGCTGGGGAGGGGGCACGGGGGGCATTGGGGGCTGCCCCAAGGGTTTGGGGGGCACGGGGGGGCTTGGGGGGCTGCCCCAAGGGTGTGGGGGGCACGGGGGGCTTGGGGGGCTGCCCCAAGGGTTTGGGGGGCACGGGGGGGCTTGGGGGGCTGCCCCAAGGGTTTGGGGGGCACGGGGGGGCTTGGGGGGCTGCCCCAAGGGTTTGGGGGGCACGGGGGCCTTGGGGGGCTGCCCCAAGGGTTTGGGGGGCACACAGGCCTTGGGGGGCTGCCCCAAGGGTTTGGGGGTACACAGGCCTTGGGGGGCTGCCCCACACCCATGGGGAACCCCCAAGAGGACACAGAGCCCACAGAGGACAGGGGCACCCCAAGAACTCAAAGGACAGGAGAATCCCCCACAGAGAGGAGGTTCGGACCCCCCAAAAATGGGGGGCTGGTGACCCCCCCAGTCCTGAAAACCCACCCCCAGCCCCACAGGAGGGAGGGAGCTCCCCACAGCCCAACCCCAGGGGGAGGAGCAGCACCCCACAGGTAAGCCGAGGAGGTCCCAGGGACCCCCCAGGAGCCCCCGGAGCCCCCCCCCCTCACTCCTGGATGACGGTGGCCGTGTCAGCCCAGGCCTCCAGCGCCTCCTTGACGTTCTTGTTGCGGCAGTGGAAGCCGGCCAGGTACAGGTAGGGGTAGATGTGCTCGTTGTTGTAGTAGGTACGGGCAGAGTGGATGCCCTGGGGGCGGCAGGGAGGGGTCAGCACACACCTGGGCTCACCTGGCCACACCCTCGTGTCCCCCCAAAAACACACACACACAGCCCCATCACGGTCACCTGGTGGTACAAGGTGAGGGGGTCGGGTCTGCCAGGGGTGGGCTCCAGCTCCTCCAGGTCAGCCAGGTTCCCCAGCGCCATGGGGTACCTGTGGGGCAGGTGTGGGGCGGCCCCACGGTGGGTTAGGGGGGGTCCCAGGGCAGCTTGAGGGGCAGCCCCATGGCGGGTTGGGGGGGCCCTCTCACCTGTCCAGGTGGCCCATGTCGTAGAGCAGCCACAGCAGGCGCTGCAGGGGAGAGGAAGGAGAGATCTGGGGGTGCTCCTTACCTGCCCCACACCTGCCCCACACCTGCCTCACACCTGCCCCACACCTGCCCCACACCTGTCCCTCACCTGCCCCACACCTGCCCCACACCTGCCTCACACCTGCCTCACACCTGTCCCTCACCTGCCCCTCACCTGTCTCTCACCTGCCCCACACCTGCCCCACACCTGTCCCTCACCTGCCCCACACCTGCCTCACACCTGCCCCTCACCTGCTGCAGCTGCAGCAGCTCCAGGCTGTCGGTGTGGCCGTCGATGGAGGGGTTGATGGCACACACCATGAAGGCCACCTCCATGTGCCGCGTGCAGCGCAGGTACGAGCCCTTCAGGTACAGCCAGCTCTGGGGGACAGGGGACACAGGTGACACAGGGACACGGGGACATGTCCACCTGTGCCCCCTGGCCAGGTACAGCTCTGGGGGACAGGGGACATGGGGACACAGGTGACACGGGGACATGTCCCCTCCCTGCACTGACAGCGCTGTCTGTCCCAGGGGCTCCTCAGTGACCCCTGTCCCCTCATTCCCACCATCGTCTCAGCCCCCACTGTGTCCCCACTGTCCCCATGACCCCTCCCATGACCTCTCCCATGTCCCCATGACCCCGCCCATGTCCCCACTGTCCCCATGACCCCTCCCATGTCCCCATGACCCCGCCCGTGTCCCCCGTACCCTCTCGGCCACCCCGGCCTGCACGGGCTGTCCCCTCCTGTCCTCGTTGCCCTTCCCGTGCCAGGTGACCTCGGCGGTCTGGGAGCCCCCGGCCCCAAAGGCCACCCAGGCGTGGTCCTCGCTCAGGGCCAGGTGCACGTCCGGCAGCCCCAGCACCTGGCAGGCCCCCACCACGGCAAAGGCCACACCTGAGCTGTCCAGCTTCGTACCTGCGGGGACACGGGGGGGGTCAGGGACACGCAGAGACCCCCCAAACCCCGCCATGGCCACCCCTGAGCTGTCCCCGAGGGAAGGGACACAGCGATGAGGGACCCCCGGCAGTGACAGAGCCGAACGAGGACACGATGCCCACCCAGCCCCTGGAGCAGCAGCACCTGAGGCTGCTCCAGGTGACACCCCAACCCCCGCCGAGCCCTCAGCACCCTTCCTCACCCGTGATGAAGCTGAAGAGCGACTGGATGTGAGCCCTGTCCTTAAAGTAGGAGCGGCTGAGGCTGTTCCAGATGACGTCCGACACTTTCCTGACCAGCTCCCGGGAGGAGAGCCCGTCGGGCCGCGGGTACAGCGACAGATCCACGGCGCCGCGGATCTGAGCCGTGAAACGGGCGTAGAGAGCGGCCACGATGGACAGCTCGGCCACCGGGAAGTACAGCCGGGTCTGGGGGTCCGGCCCGGGCCGCGACTCGAAGGTGAGCCCGGGGACGTTGGTGGGGAGGACTCGGTTGACGGCCAGGAAATGTTCCACGAAGCCCAAGACCAGCGACAGCAGCACCAGGTCGGGTTCGGGCTGCCGCAGCTCGGCCTCGAAGAGCCGAACCACGGCGGCCACGGAGCGCAGAGGGAAGAGCGCCTTCTGCCACGGCTTCAGCCCCATGCCGGGGCCGGGGGGGATCGGGGGGCTCTGGGCCGAGCTGGGGGGTCTCAGGGGCTGCCACAGGTGCCCACACAAAGGAGCAGGGGCAGCGTTTGAAACCGAGGTTTCAGCCCCATGGCGGGGAAACGGGGGAGAAATAGTGGTGGGGGGTCCCGGGGGAAAATGGGGAGGGGGATTCACAGGGGAAAATGGGGGTTTATAGGGGGGTCCCAGGGGAAAATGGGGAGGGGGATTCACAGGGGAAATGGGGGTTTATGGTGGGGGTCCCGGGGGAAAATGGGGAGGGGGATTCACAGGGGGAAATAGGGGTTATGGGGGGGTCCCGGGGGAAAATGGGGAGGGGGATTCACAGGGGAAATGGGGGTTTATGGTGGGGGTCCCGGGGGAAAATGGGGAGGGGGATTCACAGGGGAAATGGGGGTTTATAGGGGGGTCCCAGGGGAAAATGGGGAGGGGGATTCACAGGGGAAATGGGGGTTTATGGTGGGGGTCCCGGGGGAAAATGGGGAGGGGGATTTAGGGGGGATTCACAGGGGGAAATGGGGGTTTATAGGGGGGGTCCCGGGGGAAAATGGGGAGGGGGATTGAGGGGGGGATTCACGGGGGAAATGGGGGTTTATGGTAGGGGTCCCAAAGAACCACAGACAGAGCGAGGTGGGGAGGGGGGAACAGCAGCGCCTGACAGGGCCCGAGCCCTGGGAGGGGAAATGAGGGGCTGGGGGCTCTGGGGGAGCACAGGAACAGGGGCGGGTGTGGGCTCGGGGGGCTACAGGGGCTCAAGGCCCTGTGAGGGAACCGTGAGGGGGACTGAGGGGGAAACGGACCCGCCCCTTCCCGGAACCCCCCAAACCGCGGAAACGCTCAGGGACCACCCCAAAGCCTCCCGTCCACCAAGGCCCGCCGTGCCGGAGCCCACCCAGGAGCCGCAGACCCTCCCCGGGAGCCGGCGCGGAGCTCCCCGAAGCGCTCCCGGTGCCGCCTGTGCCCCGACTGCCGCCCGCCCCTCACCGCCGCCGCCGCCGGCGCGGGCACCGCGGGGCACGACGGGAGTGGGCGGGGCCTGCGCGCGCCGCCGGCCGCCATTGGGCGAGCGCGGAGGGTGCTGGTTTGGTGGGCGTGGTCTCGGTGGGAGGGTGGGTGAGTGGGCGTGGTTAGCGCGGTGGGCGTGGCCCCGACTTCTCCCGAGTCGCCCGAATTTTACCGAAATCCTCCAAATTGCCCCCGATTTCACCCCAAATTACCCCGATTTCACCCCCAAATTCTCACCGATTTCACCCCAAATCCCCCCGATTTCACCCTCAGATTCTCCCGATTTCACCCCAAATTGCCCCCGATTTCACGCCAAATTTCCCCGCTTTCACCCCCAAATTGTCACCGATTTCCCCCCAAATCCCCCCAGTTTCACCTCCAAATCCCACCCCAAACCCCCCGAACTGCCGCAATCCTCCCCAAATCCCCTCTCTGACCCCTCAACCCCCCCCAATCTCCCCTCCCCAAATCCCCCAAATCCCCCAAACCTCACCCATAAACCCCCTCCAGCCCCCACCATACAGGCAGCGCACTCGGGGGCCGTTCCCCCACGTCCTTTATTAGGCTCGGGGGGTCCCGGGGGGGTCCCGGGGGGTCCCGGGGGATCCCGGGGGGTCCCGGGGGGTCTCAGCGGCGCTGGGGCAGGCAGAGCCCCCCCGGCCGGGCCCGGCTGGTTCCTGCCTTGCAGGCGCAGCGGAACGAGCCGCTGGTGTTGATGCAGCGCTCTCGGGGGCAGCGCGGACCCCCCCGGGGGTCCCGACACTCATCGATATCTGGGGAGGGGTCACACATAGGTCAGGGACCCCCCCCCCAAAAAAAAAAAAAAAACTCCCAATATTCCCCTCATTGAACCTCCCCCCCCCAAATTCCCCCCGTCCAACATCCAATGCTCATGGGTTTATATTGGGGGGGGGACACCCAAAAATAACCCCCCCTCGCACCCACTGTGCTCTGGGGACCCAAAAATAACCCCCCCCTCACACCCACTGTGCTCTGGGGACCCCCAGAGCCCCCCCCCCAAAATATCAGGGACCCATGTGCTGACCCCCTGCCCACCCCCCCCGTGCTCCAGGGGGGGTCCCCGTTTTTTGGGGGGGGTCTCACCGAGGCAGCGGGTGCGGCTGGGGTCCGCTTGGAAGCCGGGGGGACACTCGCAGCCCCCCCGGGGGGAGCGGAGGCAGCGGCCGGGGACCCCCCCGGGACAGGGACACTCGGCGGAGTCTTCCTCGGAGCTGTCGTCACCTTGGGGGGGGGACACGGGGGGGTTTGGGGACCGTCGGGGGGGGTTTGGGGACCCTCGGGGGGGTTGGGGGGTCCCAGCTCCAAAGGGGACACGGCTGAGGGGGTTTAGGGTCAGGTTTGGGGGGGGGTCCCAAATGGGGTCGGGGGGGCTCAAGGTTTGGGGGGGTCTCGGGTGTAAATTTGGGGTCCCGAGGGGGGGTGAGGGGGCGGGTTTGGGGGGTCTCACCTCTGCGGACCCCCCCCCAGGCCCAAGGGGCTGACGTCCCAGAAGGAATTGCTCTCGCTCTGCACTGGGGGGCACGGCAGGCCTGGGGGGGGGGGGGACACGGACCCCCCATGTCAGCCCCTTCGAGCCCCCCCCGGACCCCCCAATCCCCCTTATCCCCCCCATAAAACTCCCCCCCAATCCTCCCAGGACCCCCCTGCCCCACCCCAGAGACCCCAAACCCCTAAAACCCCAAATCCCATAGAGACCCCCCCCAATTTCCCTTTATCCCCCCCCAGGACCCCCCCAACCCCACCCAGAGACCCCAAACCCCCTAAAACCACAACCCCCCCCCCCCCAATTAACCTTTATCCCCCCCAGGACCCCCCAACCCCACCCCAAACCCCCTAAAACCCCAACCCCCCCCCCCCCAATCCCATAAAGACTCCCCCCCAATTCCCCCTTATCCCCCCAGGACCCCCCACCCCCACCCCAAACCCCCTAAACCCCCACAGCCCCCTCCCCAAATCCCCCCAGCCCCCCTCCCCCAGCCCCCCCGCGGTCACCTGGGGGCCGGGGGGGGGCAGGGCCGGCAGTGGGGGCCCCACCCCGCCCCCCCCCGGCAGCAGCACTCGTCCAAGGTCAGGGGTCCCCCCCCGAGGGGCGCCCCACAGACCCCCTCGTCCCCCCGCCGCTGCCAACACACGTCCCGCCGCTCCGGGGGGGGGCGCTCCGCCGGGGGGGGGCGTTCTGGAGGGGGGATGGGGGAGGGTCAGGAACCGCCGACCCCTCCCCAGAGACACCCCCCTAAAATCTCCCCTCCCCCATCCTGTACCCTCCAAACCATCGATGTCTGTGGGGGGGGGGACACGGGGAGGGGGCTCCTTGTACACCCCCCACCCCCCACCCGGGGGTCTCACCTTGCGGGGGGGGGTCTCAGGGTGCCCCGGGGGGGGTCTCAGCATTCCCAGGGGGTCCCACTGTGCTCTGGGGGGTCTCAGGATCCCCGGGGGGGTCTCAGGATCCTCGGGGGGGGGTCTCAGCATTCCCAGGGGGTCTCACTGTGCCCTGGGAGGTCTCAGGGTGCCCGGGGAGGGTGTTTCAGCATTCCCAGGGGGGTCTCGGGATCCCGAGGGGGGGTCTCATTGTCCCCTGGGAGGTCTCAGGGTGCCCGGGGAGGGGGTTTCAGCATTCCCAGGGGGGTCTCGGGATCCCGGGGGGGGTCTCACCGTGCTCGGGGGGGGTCTCACCGTGCTCGGGGGCGGGCAGACACCGCCGCAGCCCCGGGTGGTAGCGTGCCCCCGGGCCGCAGGTGCAGCGGAAGGAGCCACGCGTGTTCTCACACGCCCCGTCCACGCAGTTGGACTCGTCCAGACACTCGTCCACGTCTGGGGAGGGGGCGAGGAGGGGCGGTTCGGACCCCCAAAACACCCCTGGGACCCTCAAACCCTCCTGGGACCCCCCAAAACCCTCCTGGGACCCCCAAAACCCTCCCGGGGATCCTCAAAACCCTCCTGGGACCCCCAAAACCCTCCTGGGGATCCCCAAAACCCCTCCCGGGACCCCCCAAATCCCCCAAACACCTTCAGGACCTGCAGGGATTTGCCGGGATTCCCTCAGCCCCAATACCCCTGAGACCCCTAAAGACTCCCAGAGACCCCCCAACACCCCCAGAGACCCCCAAAGACACCCCCAGAGACCCCCAAAGACACCCCAGAGACCCCCAAAACACCCCCAGAGACCCCCAAAGACACCCCAGAGACCCTCAAAACACCCCAGAGACCCTCAAAACACCCCCAGAGACCTCATCAAACACCCCCAGAGACCCCCAAAACACCCCCAGAGACCCCCAAAGACACCCCACGACCCCCCACCACCCCAGATTCTCCCGCCATCCCAAAAACCCTCCGATCCCCCCGAACCCCTCGGGTTGTTTGAACCCCTCTGCTCGTCCCCCCACGACCCCTCACGACCCCCAGACCCCCCGGGGCCCCCGGCCGGACCCAGGCACTGGCGCAGGGCGCTGTCGTAGTCGAAGCCGGCCTTGCAGTAACACTCGTAGCCCGGCTGAGTGTTGACGCATTTGCCGCCTTTGCAGATCTCGTCCCCGAAGAGGCCGCACTCGTCGATGTCTGCGAGGGTGGGGGGACACCCCCCGGGGGTCAGTGACACCCCCAGGGGACAAGGACCCTCCCTGGACCCCCCCCTTGGGGTCAGTGACACCCCCAGGGGACAAGGACCCACCCCCGGGGGTCAGCGACACCCCCAGGGGACAGGGACCCCCCCCTGGGGTCAGTGACACCTCCAGGGGACAAGGACCCCCCCCACTGGGGTCAGTGACACCCCCAGGGGACAAGGACCCCCCCCGGGACCCCCTTCTGACGTCAGCGACACCCCCAAAGGACGAAGACACTCCCCCCCGGGACCCCCCCTCTGGGGTCAGTGACACCCCCAGGGGTCAAAGACCCCCCCGGGACCCCCCCCTGACCCGGGGACAGCGGGGGGTGACAGGGACAAGGAGACCCCCCCCTTGGAAAAACCCTCGGGATGGGGGCGGGGGGAGGGGTTCAGGGGATAAATCCCCCCCCGGGGGATGGGGGGACACGGGGGACACACGGGGGGACACGGGGGGACACAGGGGACACGGGGGACACGGGGGGACACGGGGGGACACGGAGGGGACACAGGGGACACACGGGGGACACGGGGGGACACGGGGGGACACGGAGGGGACACAGGGGACATGGGGGACACGGAGGGGACACAGGGGACACACGGGGGACACGGGGGGACACGGGGGACACGGGGGACATGGGGGACACGGGGGGACACGGAGGGGACACAGGGGACACGGGGGGTCTCACCGCGGTGGGCGGGGACCCCAAAATCGAGCCCGTTGTCGTCCTGGATGAAGCCCCTCCCGTCGGGACAGAGCGCCACGAACTCGGCTGGGGGAGGGGATAAAAGGTCAAGGGGGGGGTCGTGAACCCCCAAATCATCCCCGAGGACCCCCCCCCAAAATGTCCCGTGTCCCCAAATCCCCCCTGGTGTCCCCAAACTGCCCCTGGTGTCCCCAAACTGTCCGTGGTGTCCCCAGTTTGCCCCCAGGACCCCCTTTAATGGGGACAGAGCCACAGGAACTCAGCTGAGGGGGGGGTCAAGCCCCCCAAAAACGGGGTGGAGATGGGGGTCACACCCGGCTGGGGACACCCCAAAAACCCCAGAGACGGGCTGGGATTGGGGTGCCACTATTTGGGGACCCTCAAAAGTGGGGTAGAAATGGGTTGGGGACCCTCAAACCCCCCCAAAACGGGCTGGGATTGGGGTGCCACCATTTGGGGACCCCCAAAAATGGGGTGGAAATGGGTTGGGGACCCTCAAATCCTCCCAAAAACGGGCTGGGATTTGGGTCTCTCCATTCGGGGACCCCCAAAACTGGACTGGGATTGGGGTGCCACCGTTCGGGCCCCCCAAGACGGGCTAGAAACGGGGTCTCACCATTCGGGGACCCCCAAAAACGGGCTCCCACCATTCGAGGACCCCCAAAACTGAGGTGGAAATGGGTTGGGGACCCCCAAACCCCTCAAAGATGGGCTGAGATTGGGGTCTCACCATTCGGGGACCCCCAAAAACGGGCTCCCACCATTCAGGGACCCCCAAATACGGGCTGAGATTGGGGTCTCACCGTTCGGGGACCCCCAAAACTGGGCTGGGATTGGGGTCTCACCGTTCGGGGACCCCCAAAACTGGGCTGGGATTGGGGTCCCACCATTGGGGACCCCCCGGACTCACCCGAGGAGGGCAGGGGACACGGGTACACCTCGCACAGGTCCCCCCAGCCCGCCCCCACCGAGCAGCAGCACTCCCCCCGCGTCACGTTTGTCCCCAAAACGGCGTCGCAGAAGACGGGCAGCTCCAGGCTCAGGTAACATTCCTTCCGGGGGGCGGGGGGCTCCCGAGCTGCGGGGGGAGGGGGCAAAGGGCACCTCAGGGACCCCCCCCCAAATCACTGGGAATCCCCAAAGAGCCCCTCAGAGCCCCCCCAAAGCTCTTAGAGCTTCAGGGTGCCCCCCCCCAAGAGCCCTCAGGGGTCCCGCGAAGACCCCACAAAGATTCCTCAGAGTTTTGGAGACCCTCCCCCAAAAAATAAAAACTCGTCCTGAGCTCCAGAGACCCTCAGAGTTCGGTGAGACCCCCGGGATCGGACCCCCCCAGGGGCAGCCTGGAGCCCATAAAAAGCTTTTGTTCCAGGGACCCCCTAAAAATGCCCCTCCCTGAGCTTTTTGGGACCCCCACAGACCCACAGGGAACCTCCAGACCCACAGGGACCACCCCCCAAAAGCCCCAGGACCCCCCAGGACCTCCCCAAACACCCCCAGAGATCCCCCAAAACGCTCCCCAGGACCCCCCCAAATCCCCAGGGAACCCCCAGACCCACAGAGACCCCCCCAAAAAACGCCTCCCAGGACCCCCTCAACCCCCCAGGACCCCCCCAAAAGCCCCAGGACCCCCCCAAACATCCCCAGGACCCCCCCAAAGCCCCCCAGGACCCCCCAAAGCCCCCCAGGACCCCCCCAGACCACCCCAGGACCCCCCAAACACCCCCCAGGACCCCCCAAAGCCCCCCCGGTTCCCAGCCCCCTCACGGAGGCAGCGGCGCCCGTCGGGGCTGGGCCCGAGGCCGGGGGGGCAGCGGCAGCTGAAGGACCCCTCGAGGTTGGTGCAGGTGCCGGGGGAGGGGCAGAGCCCCGGGTCCAGAGCGCACTCGTCGATGTCTGAGGAGGGGGGCGGTGGGTTCGTGAGACCCCCGAAACGGCCCCAAATAAACCCCAAAACAGCCCCCAAATACCCCCCAAATAAACCCCAAAACAGCCCCAAAATACCCCCCAAATAAACCCCAAAATACCCCCCAAATAAACCCCGAAACAGCCCCCAAATACCCCCAAATAAACCCCAAATAAACCCCAAATAAACCCCAAAACAGCCCCAAAACAGCCCCAAATAAACCTCAAAACTATCCCAAAACAGCCCCCCAAAA
Source organism: Sylvia borin (assembly GCA_014839755.1). NCBI lineage: Eukaryota > Metazoa > Chordata > Aves > Passeriformes > Sylviidae > Sylvia > Sylvia borin. Next base: position 3,271 of record JACEWE010000080.1, on the reverse strand, counting down.
ATACCCCAAATCACCCCCCCCCAAATTCGGAGGTTTATTTGGGGTTTATTAAATTGGAGGTTTATTTGGGGCCGTTTCGGGGTTTATTGGGGGTTTATTGGGGGTTTATTGGGGGTTTATTTGGGATTTATTTTGGGGCTGGTTTAGGGTTTATTTGGGGCTATTTTTGGGCTGTTTGGGGGCTGTTTGGGGGTTTATTTGGGTAATTTGGGGAGGGGTCTCACCCTGGCAGCGCCGCCTGTGCACCAGGCTGTACCCGGGGGGGGGTTGGGGTTTATTTGCGGGTTTATTTTGGGGCTGTTTTGGGGCAGTTTGGGGAGGTCATTTGGGGTTTATTTGGGGTTTATTGGGGATTTATTTGGGATTTATTTGGGGTTTATTGGGGGTTTATTTGGGATTTATTTGGGGTTTATTGGGGGTTTATTTGGGATTTATTTTGGGGCTGGTTTAGGGTTTATTTGGGGCTATTTTTGGGCTGTTTTGGGGCTGTTTTGGCGTTTATTTGGGGCTGTTTTGGGGTTATTTGGGGAGGGGTCTCACCCTGGCAGCGCCGCCCGTGCGCCAGGCTGTACCCGGGGGGGCACAGGCAGCGGTAGGAGCCCGCAGTGTTCACACAGTCCCCCCCCACGCAGGCGGCCGCGAACTCGCACTCGTCGATATCTGCGGGGGAGGGGCGAGATGAGACCCCCCAAAAAACCCCACGACCCCCCAGATCCATCCCCAAACCCCAAAAATTCCTCCAGACCCAAACCCCTCCCCCAGATCCATCCCAAATTCACCCCCAAATCTCCCCAAACCCCTCCAAATTCACCCCCAAACCCCACAAATCCCCCCAAAATCCACCCCAAAACCCCCAAACCCCCCCCCAAACCCCACAAAATCCACCCCAAATCCCACAAACCCCCAGATCCATCCCCAGACCCCCCCAAAAGCCCCCAAAATCCACCCCAAAAGCCCCCAAAATCCACCCCAAACCCCCCAGATCCATCCCAAAACCCCACACCCTCCCCCTAAATTTACCCCAAATCCCACAAACCCCCCAAATTCATCCCCAGACCCCCCCAAAACCCCCCCAAAATCCACCCCCAAATTCACCCCCAAACCCCACAAATCCCCCCAAATCCCCCCCCAAACCCTCCCCGGACCCCCCTTTTCCAGCCCCCCCCGGATTTGGGGGTACCTTGGCAGCGGGGGGGGTCCCGGGCCGGCTGCAGCCCGGGGGGGCACTGGCACTTGTAGGATCCGGGGGTGTTGACGCAGCTCCCCCCGGGGCAAAGGCCCCCGGCCTCGCACTCGTTCACATCTGGGGGGGCAACATCTGTCAGCCCCCAGCCCCGGGGGGGGGGTCCCGAGGGGGTGGGGGGGTCGTGGGGGGGAGTTTTGGGGGATTTGAGGGGTCCTGGGGGGGGGAGTTTTGGGGGGGTTTGGGGTTGGGGGGGGGTCCTGGCTGGGATTTTTGGGAACTCTGGGTTTAGGGGCGGGTCCTGGGTGGGATTTTGGGGGGGGGGTTGGGGGGTCCTGGGTGGGATTTTTGGGGGGATTGGGGTTTGGGGGGGTCCTGGGTGGGATTTGGGGGGATTTGGGTTTAGGGGGGGGTCCTGGGTGGGATTTGGGGGGGGGGGGAGGCACAAGGTGAGTGTCCCGATGGGGGGCCCGAGGGGGGGGGGGCGATATTGAGGAGGGGGATTCAAGGGGAGGGGTCACAGATAAAGCGCTCTGCAGGGGTCCCACCAGGGTGGGGTGATTTTTGGGGGGGTGGGGGTCCTGGGGGGGCTCCTGTGTGACCCCAGGGGGGGTCCCAGGTGTTTTGGGGGGGGTCCTGACCCAGGCAGGCGCCGTTGAGGCCGCGGAAGCCGGGGGGGCAGGGGCTGCACACGAAGCCCCCCGGCTGGTTCTCACACTTGGCCTCGGGGCACGTCCCCGCGTCCAGGCACTCGTTAATGTCTGCGGGGACATTGGCGACATCGGGGACATCGCGGGACACCCCGCAGCAGCCCACGGGGTGCCCTGTCCCCGGTGACTTTGTGTCCCCATCCCAATGTCCCCACGCCGTGTGTCCTCACCCCGTGTGTCCCCTTCCCGTGTGTCCCCTCCCCAGCCCCACCCCGTGTGTCCCCTCCCCGTGTCCCCTCCCCGTGTGTCCCCATCCCGTGTGTCCCCTCCCCGTGTGTCACCTCCCAGTGTCCCCTCCCCGTGTGTCACCTCCCCGTGTCACCTCCCCGTGTCCCCTCCCCGTGTCACCTCCTCAGTCCCACCCCGTGTCCCCTCCCCGTGTGTCTCCATCCCAATGTCCCCACCCCGTGTCCCCACCGTGTGTCCCCACCCCGTGTCACCTCCCCGTGTGTCCCCTCCCCGTGTCCCCTCCCCGTGTCACCTCCTCAGTCCAACCCCGTGTCCCCTCCCCGTGTGTCCCGACCCCGTGTCCCCTCCCCGTGTCCCCTCCCGTGTCACCTCCCGTGTCACCTTCCCCGTGTCACCTCCTCAGTCCCACCCCGTGTCCCCACTCCGTGTGTCTCCATCCCAATGTCCCCACCCAGTGTCCCCTCCCCGTGTCCCCTCCCCGTGTGTCCCCTCTCCGTGTCCCCTCCCCGTGTGTCCCCTCCCCGTGTGTCCCCTCTCCGTGTCCCCTCCCCGTGTGTCCCCTCCCCGTGTGTCTCCATCCCAATGTCCCCACCCCGTGTCCCCTCCCGTGTGTCCCCTCCCCGTGTGTCACCTCCAGTGTCCCCTCCCCGTGTGTCACCTCCCCGTGTCACCTCCCCGTGTCCCCTCCCCGTGTCACCTCCTCAGTCCCACCCCGTGTCCCCTCCCCGTGTGTCTCCATCCCAATGTCCCCACCCAGTGTCCCCACCGTGTGTCCCCACCCCGTGTCACCTCCCCGTGTGTCCCCTCCCCGTGTCCCCTCCCCGTGTCACCTCCTCAGTCCAACCCCGTGTCCCCTCCCCGTGTGTCCCTACCCCCGTGTCCCCTCCCCGTGTCCCCTCCCGGTGTCACCTCCCCGTGTCACCTCCCCGTGTCACCTCCTCAGTCCCACCCCGTGTCCCCACTCCGTGTGTCTCCATCCCAATGTCCCCACCCAGTGTCCCCTCCCCGTGTCCCCTCCCCGTGTGTCCCCTCTCCGTGTCCCCTCCCCGTGTGTCCCCTCCCCGTGTGTCCCCTCTCCGTGTCCCTCCCCGTGTGTCCCCTCCCCGTGTGTCCCCTCTCCGTGTCCCCTCCCCGTGTGTCCCCTCCCCGTGTGTCCCCACCCCGTGTCCCCTCCCCGTGTCCCCTCCCT
>JACEWE010000081.1:0-57584 GCA_014839755.1 Sylvia borin | reverse complement strand
GGAGTGTGGGGGTGTGGGGGGCTCTGGGGCAGGTTTGGGGGGTGTCTGTGGGTCTGGGGGGTTCCTGTGGGTCTGGGGGGTTTTTGGGGGCTCTCAGTGTCCCCTGTCCCCCCCACTCCCGGTGACACTCCTGGCCCCGCCCACAGGGAAACGCCCCCGGAAGGGATTGGCCACAGCCAAGCAGCGCCTGGGCCGGATCCTCAAAATCCACCGCAACGGGAAACTGCTGCTCTGAGGGCGGGGCTGGGACACGCCCAGGGGCGTGGCCACACGGACCACACCCTCCCATGCTCCACCCACTGCAGCATGAACAATGAACTATGGGCGAGGTTGCTGCGGAAAGGGGCGGGGCCTGCCGGACCACGCCCATCAGAACGCAAGGCTGTCCACTAAAAGGGCGTGGCTTGTTTTAGGCCCCGCCCCTTCAGGTCTGGCCCCATCAGAGGCCAAACACCCAACGCGGATCCTGAGACCACGCCCCATCACAGTCCAAAGCCACGCCCACTGACCATGTAGGGTAAAAAGGGCACGGCTACAACAAACCACATCCACATAGTGATAAACCACGCCCCTAAAGGGTGGAGCTGCCTCCTGGCCCCGCCCACCACTGGTCCCGCCTTCCCATTGGCTGTGGATAAGCTGTAGGCGGGGTTTTCTAATTTCCCGCCTTTAGGCGCTCAGGCGATTGAACAGGCCCCGCCCCAGAGATGCGGGAGGGGCGGAGCCATCTTTGATTGGTCCCTGCTGGGTATTTTCGCCCCTCCCCCAAGTGTCTTCAGGTTGATTGATGGGGCGGGGCCGCTTCCCATTGGCTGCCCTTGTTTTGTAGGCGTGTCCGGAGGCCGCGGCCCCGCCCCCTTCCTTTTGTATTTGTAGAATAAAAAACGGAGAAAAAAAAAAATAACGAGAAAAAACCGGAATTGGTGAAAACTGAACCCGGGCTGGGTCACGTGACCCCCCACGCACAGCGCGCGCGCCGCCGGCCAGCTCTCGCGAGAACTCGCGCTTCCCTCCTCAGGCCGCGCTCTCCCGAGATCTTGTCCTCCAGCCGGGGGAGGACGAGCCCTAAATCTCGCGAGATTTGCGGCCCCTCTCAGCCGGCGCTCTCGCGAGAGCCGCGCGCGCGCCGCCGCCGTTCCCGCCGCTGAGGCAGCGGCCGCGCTCCCCCCGCCCTCCCTCCCCCCCACGCCCTCGGCGGGGCCGCTCTCCCGTCGCCGCTCTCGCTTCTGTCTCTCCGCGCGCCTCTCGCGAGGCTTCGGGGCCGCGCTGCCGCCAGCGCCTCGCGAGATCTCGCTCTCATCAGCGTGCCGGTGAGTGCCGGTGCTTGAGGGGAACGGCGTGGGGCCCGCAGCCTGCGAGGGGAGCGGGGAGGGGCTGAGCCGCTCTGTGGCGGGCAGGGCCTTGCTTCCCCCTTCACCGTAAGTTCCCCCTCCCCCCACTCCCGGTACAAGGTGGGATCCGTGAGGGACCGCCTCCCCTCCCCCATACTCCTCACGAAATCTCGCGAGGTCTGAGTAAACGCCCGCCCCCGCCGCCAGGCGCGCTCTCGCGAGACTTGGCCACCGTGCCTCTCGCCTTCCTATTGGCTGTCGGCGGCATTGCCCCGCCCCTCGCTCGCCCTGCGGAGCCGCCTCCTCCTCGTCCCGCCGGCCGCTCTCGCGGGATTTGCGGCGGCTCTCGCGGGATCTCGGGCCGCGGCCGGGGCTCAGTGTAAGATGGCGGCGGCGGCAGCGGCGGGACGGGCCCGGGCCGGGCTCTGAACCCCCCCCTTTGCTCTCCCCGCCCGCTCAAGGTACCGGGGCCAGCGGGGCGGGGGGCTCGGCCCGGTGGTGCTGCGGGGCCCGCGGCATGGCGGGGATGGCGCCCGGCTCCGTCATGAGGGGCGCGCCCCCCCCCCCTCCCACCGCCCCCCCACTCCCCAGCGGCCTCCCGTGATTTTGGGGGCTCCTTCTCCTCCTCTCACGGCCCCTTTTCCCCCGATCCCCCGCGGCCTCCCCCGCTGCCGGACCTCCTTACGAGGACTCCGGCGCTCTCCCCACGAGATTTCGGCTGTTTGGCCGCTTCCCCGCCTTAATTTAGCTTTCTCATGTCTTTAGGGTTCTCCTGGTATTTTGCGGGTACTTTTTCTGTCTGTAATTATTTAAAGATCTCAACCTCGTTTCTATTCGGCCTCGTTCCCCTCCCATCACTCAGGGTCCCCCTCAGCGTTTTGCCGACATTTTGGGGGGACCCCTTGAGCGGCCCCCCTTTCCCCATCCTCCAGGCCGTGTTTCCTGGCATTTAGGACCCTCCTTTTCCCAAATCTTTGAAGATTTGTGGTTCTCCTTCATTGCCTTCGCAACACTTTATTCCTTTATTTATCTTCTCCCGCATTTTAGAGCCGTTTTCGGCTGTCACTCCCTATCACCGAGATCCCCTCACGCTTCGCTTTAGGAGCGAGAATCCCGATTTTAAGATCGATTCGTCCCTCATTATCCCATCCCCCCGCTTCATCACATCACACCCCCTAAAAACCTCCCCAAAATTTCACATCCTCCCCCAATTTGCAGCTCCCGGCTCCTTCCCCCTCGCATCGACCGGGCCGAGGATGGACTGGGAGTGATTCCCGGTAAGGGAATTCCAACCTGGGCTGGGAGGAGGAGGGAATTGCAGCGACGTTTGGGGACAGGGTCTCGCCTCAGGGGACGGGTTTTCTTTTTTTTTGGGGGAGGGAAAAAAAAAACCCCACAAAACCCTGATTTTTTTTTTTTTAAATCTCGACACCCCCCCCAAAAAAAAGAGCTTTTTTTTTTCCTCCCCCCTCGTGTGATGCGTCACTGTCACCGAACCGGCCGGACCGGCGGGGGGGCACCGGGGGCACGCGGCCGCCTCAGCCCCTAATTACAGCCCTTTAATTACAGCCTTTCATTAGGGCTCCTCGTCACCCCCCCGCGGGGTTAATTGAGGGGGGTGGGTTTTTTTGGGAGGGGGGAAGCTCCCGGAGACCCCCCCCAGGGCACGGCGGGGTTTTGCACATTCATTGTTCAGCCGGTGCCGCGACGTCATCGGGCCGCGGCCGCCGCGGCGCCTGTCGGGACAGCGAGGCCCTGTCGGGACATGGGGTTGTGTCGGGATAGAGGGGATGTGTCGGGATAGAGGGGCTGTGTCGGGATAGAGGGGATGTGTCGGGATAGAGGGACTGTGTCGGGATAGAGGGGCCCTGTTGGGATAGAGGGGCCGTGTTGGGATAGAGGGGAGCTGTCGGGATAGAGGGGATGTGTCGGGATAGAGGGGATGTGTCGGGATAGAGGGGCCCTGTTGGGATAGAGAGGCCCTGTTTGGACATGGGGATGTGTCGGGATAGAGGGGCTGTGTCGGGATAGAGGGGCTGTGTCGGGATAGAGGGGCTGTGTTGGGATAGAGGGGCCCTGTTTGGACATGGGGTTGTGTCGGGATAGAGGGACTGTGTCAGGATAGAGAGGCCCTGTCGGGATAGAGGGGACCTGTTGGGACATGGAGCTGTGTCGGGATAGAGGGACTGTGTCGGGATAGAGAGGCCCTGTTGGGATAGAGAGGCCCTGTTGGGATTGAGGGGCCCTGTTGGGATTGAGGGGCCGTGTTGGGATAGAGGGGCTGTGTCGGGATAGTGAGGCCCTGTCGGGATAGTGAGGCCCTACTGGGACAGCAAGGCCCTGTCGGGATAGAGGGACCCTGTCAGGACACCGAGTTCCTGTCAGGATAGAGAGGCTCTGTCAGGACAGCGAGTTCCTGTCGGGATAGAGGGGCCCTGTCAGGACAGCAAGGCCGTGTCGGGACAGTGAGGCCCTGTCGGGATAGTGAGGCCCTGTCGGGACAGAGGAGCACCCCAGGGTGACAGGCGTTGAGTGCCTTTGATCCGTGGTCAGGGGAGTCAGGGCCCCGGGGCTCTGTCGCGACAGGCAGCCTGTGTCGCGACAGGCAGAGGGGGAGGGGTTTGGGCCGCGGGGGGCGTGGCCAGGTGTGACCCCGCCCCCTGGCGCGTGTGGCCGCAGGCGGAGCTCGAGGATCGGAACCCCCAAAATGAAAGTGGATCGGACGAAACTGAAGAAAACCCCCACGGAGGCGGTGAGGGCGCGGGGACACTCGGGGACACTCGGGGACACTCGGGGACACTTGGGGACACTTGGGAACACTCGGGGAGGGGTTGGGGACACTTGGGGACACTCGGGGACACTCAGGGAGGGCTCGGGGACACTCGGGGACGCTTGAGGAGGGGTTGGGGACACTCGGGAAGGGCTTGGGGGCACTCGGGGACACTCGGGGACACTCGGGGACACTCGGGGAGGGGTTGGGGACACTCAGGGGTTGGGGACACTCAGGGGTTGGGGACATTCAGCAGGGTGTTGGGGACACTCAGGAGGGTGTTGGGGACACGCAGGGACACTCGGGGACACTCAGCAGGGTGTTGGGGACACTCAGGGAAGGACTGGGGACACTCAGGGGGGTGTTTGGGGAGACTCAGGGAGGTGTTGGGGACACTCAGGGAGGGTTTGGGGACACTCAGGGAAGGACTGGGGACACTCAGGAAAGGGTTGGGGACATTCAGGGAGGGGTTGAGGACACTCAGGGTTTGGGGACACTCAGGGAGGGGTCAGGGACACTCAAAGAGAGCTTGGGGACACTCAGAGAGGGGTCACTCAGCAGGGTGTTTGGGTCACTCAGGAGGACGTTGGGGACATTCTGGTGGTTTGGGGACACTCAGCAGGGTGTTGGGGACACTTAGGAGGGTGTTGGGGACAATCGGGGGTGTTGGGGACACTCAGCAGGGTGTTGGGGACATCAGTGGAGTGTTGGGGACATTTTGGTGGTTTGGGGACACCAGGGGGGTGCTGGGGACGTTGGGGACACTCGGGGGGGTGCTGTGGCCCCCGAGGGGACGTTGGGGACACCAGGGGGGTGTTGGGGACATTCTGGTGGTTTGGGGACACTCAGGGGGGTGTTGGGGACCCTGGGGCCCCCGAGGGGACATTGGGGACACCAGGGGGGTGCTGGGGACGTTGGGGACACCAGAGGGGTGTTGGGGACCCTGTGGCCCCCGAGGGGACGTTGGGGACACCAGGGGGGTGTTGGGGACGTTGGGGACACTCAGGGGGGTGCTGTGGCCCCCGAGGGGACGTTGGGGACACCTGTGGCCGTGTCCCCAGCCCGCAGACTGCCGCGCCCTCATCGAGAAGCTCAAGGGCTGCAGCGACGAGCAGCTGGTGACAGAGCTGCAGCAGATCAAGACATGGAACATCGGCAAGGTGGGGGGCACCCCGGAACTGGGGGGGGACCCTGGAACTGGGGGGAACCCCAAAAATATGGGGGGGGACCCCGAAACCTGGGGGGACCCCAAAAATCTGGGGGGGACACAAAAACCTGAGTGGGGACCCCAAAAACCTAAGTGGGACCCCGAAACCTCAGGGAGACCCCAAAAATCTGAGGAGGGACACAAAAACCTGCGGGAGACCTTAAAAACCTGGGAGGGGACCCCAAAAATCTCAGGGAGACCCCAAAAACCTGAGTGGAGACCCCAAAAACCTGGGGCAGAGACCCCAAAAACCTGAGTGGGGACCCCAAAAATATGGGTGGGGACCCCAAAATCCTCAGGGAGGCCCCAAAAAACCTGGGAGGGGACCCTGAAACCTCAGGGAGACCCCAAAAACCTGAGTGGGGACCCCAAAAACCTGGGGGGAACCCTAAAAACCTGAGTGGGGACCCCAAAAACCTCAGGGAGACCCCAAAAACCTGACTGAGGACCCCAAAAACCTGAGTGGGGACCTCACAAACTTCAGGGAGGCCCCAAAAACCTGAGTAGGGACCCCGAAAAACCTGGGTGGGGACTCAAAGACCTGGAGCAGACCCCAAAAACGTGCAGTGGGTTCCCAAAAACTTGGGGCACCCCAAAACTCCCCAGGACACCCAAGGGGGGTCCCCAGTTTCCCCCCTGCAGTGACAGGGGCACCCCAAAACTCGGGGAGGCCCCAAATTTTTCCCTCAGCCCCCAAAACTCAGGAGAGGGAAAAAAAAAATCCCAATTTTTTCTGCCCCGTGTCGGGGAGGGGTCTGAGGCCTGCGTTGGGATATTGGGGTTCCTCCCTGGGGTTTTGGGGTCCCTCTGGGGTGGGGGGGGTTCATGGGGGGGTGGGATGGACCTGGGGGGGCTCAGGGGGGGGGTTCAGGGTGTGCCCCCAGCCCCACATCTCCCCGGGGTCACTTGGGGGGCTCAGGGGGGTTCAGGGTGTGCCCCCCCCACCCCCACATCTCCCCGGGGTGACTTGGGGGGCTCAGGGGGGGTTCAGGGGGCTCGGGGGGTCACCCCAGCCCCACATCTCCCCGGGGTCACTTGGGGGGCTCAGGGGGGTTCAGGGTGTGCCCCCAGCCCCACATCTCCCCGAGGTGACTTGGGGGGCTCAGGGGGGGTCTCAGGGGGTCCAGCCTGTCCCCTCAGCCCCATAACTCCCCCCTAAAGCCCCTCATCTCCCCCCTTATTGTGAGCTGTACCACTGGGTGTGTCTGGAGAGTTTGGGTCAAGGTTGTGTCCTCAGCCCCATCCATCACCGGTGGATTTTGGGGAGTTCAGGGTGGGCTCAGGAGCTCCAGGGGGGGTCTCAGGGGCTCCAGCCCGTCCCCCTAAAGCCCCCCACGCCCCCCCTCAGTGTGAGCTGTACCACTGGGTGCGTCTGGAGGGTTGGGGTCCAGGGTGTGCCCTCAGCTCCATCAATCACCAGTGGATTTGGGGGAGTTCAGGGGGGACTCAGGGGGGTCTCAGGGGCTCCAGGGGGGGTCTCAGGGGGTCCAGTCTGTCTCCCCAGCCCCATAACTCCCCCCTAAAGCCCCCCACGTCCCCCCCAGTGCGAGCTGTACCACTGGGTGTGTCTGGAGAGTTGGGGTCAAAGTTATGCCCCCCAGCCTCATCAATCACCGGTGCATGTGGGGGGCTCATGGGGGTCTTGGGGTGGTCTCAGGGGGTCCAGCCCCTCCCCCTGAAGCCCCCCACGCCCCCCTCAGTGCGAGCTGTACCACTGGGTGGACCTGCTGGACCGTTTCGACGCGCTGCTGGCCGAGGCGGGCCGACCCGTGGAGGCCATGAGCTGGATGTTGGCCTGCGACCGGCCCGAGCGTCAGCCCCTGAAGGCTCTGCTGCTGGCCCTGCTCAACTTCACCGCCCTGCTCATCGAGTACAGCTTCTCCAGACACCTCTACAGCTCCATCGAGGTGGGCACGGCCCTGGGGGGCTGGGCTCTGGGGGTCCCGGAGCCTCGGGTGTGGGGTGGAGTCTGAGCGGGGAGAGTCAGAGCCTCACGTCTGGGGTTAAAGCACTGCAGAGCCTCAGATTTGGGGTTAAACTGCCCCTAGATCACTGCAGAGCCCTCGGATCTGGGGTTAAAGCGCCCTTAAATCAGTGCAGAGGCCTCGGATCTGGGGGTAAACAGTCCTTAAATCAATGGAAAATCTTCAGATCTGGGGTTAAAGCACTGCAGAACCCTCGGATCTGGGGTTAAATTGCCCCTAAATCATTGCAGAACCCACAGATCTGGGGTTAAACCGCCCCTGAATCAATGCAAAATCCTCAGATCTGGGGTTAAAGCACTGCAGAACCCTCAGACCTGGGGTTAAACCACCCCTGAGGCAGTGCAGAATCCTCAAATCTGGGATTAAACTGCTCCTAATTCAATGCAGAATCTTCAGATCTGGGGTTAAACCACTGCAGAATCCTCGAGTCTGGGGTTAAAGCACTGCAGAGCCTCAGATTTGGGGTTAAATTGCCCCTAAATCACTGCAGAGCCCTCAGATCTGGGGTTAAAGCGCCCTTAAATCAGTGGAGAGGCATCGGATCTGGGGGTAAACAGCCCTTAAATCGATGCAGAATTCTCAAATATTGGGTTAAACCACTGCACAACCCTCAGGTCTGGGGTTAAATCAGTGCAGAGGCCTCGGATCTGGGGTTAAATTGCCCCTAAATCATTGCAGAACCCACAGATCTGGGGTTAAACTGCCCCTGAATCAATGCAAAATCCTCAGGTCTGGGGTTAAAGCACTGCAGAATCCTCAGATCCGGGGTTAAAGCACCCTTAAATCAATGCAGAATTGTCAAATATTGGGTTAAACCACTGCAGAACCCTCAGGTCTGGGGTTAAACCACCCCTGAGGCAGTGCAGAATCCGCAGATCTGGGCTTAAAGCACTGCTAAATGAATGAAGAAGCCTCAAATCTGGGGTTAAACTGCTCCTAATTCGATGCAGAATCTTCAGATCTGGGGTTAAATCACTGCAGAATCCTCAGGTCTGGGGTTAAACTGCCTTAAATCAGTGCAAAATCCTCAGATCTGGGGTTAAACCGCCCCTAAATCACTGCAGAACCCCCAAATCTGGGGTTAAACCGCCCATAAGTCACTGCAGAACTCTCAAATCTGGGGTTAAAATGTCCCCAAAACCCCAAATTTGGGGTGAAATCCACCCAGGTAACACCAACACCCCCAGATTTGGGGTTAAATCCATGCAGATAACACAAATGCCACCAAATTTGGGGTGAAAGTGTCCCCCCAAACCCCTGAAATTTGGGGGTAAAACATCCACAAAAAATCCCCAAGATCCCCAAATTTGGGACCACTCAAAGTCCTCTGAGATTCCCAAATTTGAGCCAAACCCCCAGAACCCCCCAAAAGTGGGATGAAATCCCACCCAAATTACCCCAAAGCCTCCCCAAACCCCCCAAATCCCCCCAAATCCTCCTCAAAACTTGCCCAAACCCCCTTAAAACTCCCCCAAACCCCCAAAACTGCCCTGAAATTCCCCCAAATCCCCTCAAATCCTCCCCAAACCCCCCAAAACTCCCCCAAACCCCCCAAAACCTTCCCCAAATCCCACCCAAACACCCCCAAATCCCCCCTCAAATCCTCCCCAAACCCCCCAAAACCTCCCCCAAACCCTCCTCAAATCCTCCCCAAACCCCCCAAACACCCCCAAAACCTCCCAAAATCCCCCCAAAACCTTCCCCAAATCCCCCCAAATCCCACCCAAACACCCCAAAACCCCCCTCAAATCCTTCCCAAACCCCCCAAAAGTCCCCCAAATCCTCTCAAATCCTCCCTAAACCCCCCAAAACCTTCCCCAAATCCCACCCAAACACCCCAAACCCTCCTCAAATCCTCCCCAAACCCCCCAAAACCTCCCCCAAATCCCCCCAAATCCTACCGAAACACCCCAAAATCCCCCTCAAATCCTCCCCAAACACCCCCAAAACCCCCCAAACCTCCCCCAAACCCCTCTCAAATCCTCCCCAAACACCCCAAAACTCCCCCAAACCCCCCCAAACCTTCCCCAAATCCCCCCCAAACCCCCCTCAAATCCCCTCAAATCCTCCCAAAATCCCCCCAAAACCTCCCCCAAGCCCCCCCAAACCCCCCAAACTCCCCCAAACCCCGCAAAAATCCTCCCTAAACCCCCCAAAACCCCCCCAAATCTCACCCAAACCCCCCAAAGCTCCCCCAAATCCCCCCTCAAATCCTTCCCAAGCACCCCAAAAATCCCCCCAAATCCCCCCAAACCCCTCCAAAACTCCCCCAAATCTCACCCAACCCCCCCAAAACCTCCCACAAATCCCCTCAAATCCTCCCCAAACACCCCAAAACTCCCCCAAACACCCCCAAAACCTCCCAAAATCCCCCCAAAACTCCCCCAAACCCCCCAAACCTCCCCCAAACCCCCCTCAAATCCCCTCAAACCCCCCCAAAACCCCCCAAAACCTCCCCCAAACCCTCCTCAAATCCTCCCCAAACTCCCCAAACTCCCACAAATCCCCCTCAAATCCTCCCCAAACACCCCCAAAACTCCCCCAAATCCCACCCAAACCCCCCCAAAAACCCCCCGAAACCTCCCCCAAACCCCCCTGACCCCTGACCCCGCGTGTCCCCCGCAGCACCTGACCACTCTGCTGGCGTCCTCGGACATGCACGTGGTGCTGGCCGTGCTCAACCTGCTCTACGTGTTCAGCAAACGCTCCAACTACATCACGCGCCTGGGCTCCGAGCGCCGCGGGCCGCTGCTGGCCCGGCTGCAGCACCTGGCCGAGGTGGGCCCGGGGGATGGGGGGTGGGGAGGGGTTGGGGGGCTTTAGGGGGGTTGGAGGAGTTTTGGGGGGGTTTGGAGGGTTTTTTGGGGGGTTTGGAGGGGGTTTGGGGGGGTTTTATGGGAGTTTTGGAGTGAACTGGGGAGGGGTTTGGGGGGGTTTTGGGGGGTTTGGAGGGGATTGGAGAGGAGTTGGGGGAGTTTTGGGTTATTTTAGGTGTTTGTGACTGGTTTAGGGAGTTTTGGGGTGTATTTTGGGTTATTTTGGGGTGTTTGTGGCTGATTTGGGGTGTATTTTGGGGATTTTGGGGTGTATTTTGGGCAGTTTTGGAGTGTATTTTGGGGTGTTTGTGGTTGTTTGGGGTGGATTTGGGGGATTTTGAGGTGTTTTTGGCAGGTTTGGGAGTTTTGGGGTGTATTTTGGGTTATTTTGGGCAGTTTGGGGTTATTTTGGGGTGTATTTTGGGGTTTTTGGGGTGTATTTTGGGCAGTTTTGGGTTATTTTGGGCAGTTTTGGGTCATTTTGGGGTTATTTTGGGCAGTTTTGGGGTTTTGGGGTGTATTTTGGGTCATTTTGGGCCGTTTGGCTCTGGGCTGACGGCGCCGTCCCTGAGCAGAGCTGGGGCGGGAAGGAGAACGGCTTCGGGCTGGCTGAGTGCTGCAGGGACCTGCACATGATGGTGAGGGACACCTGTCACCTGTGTCACCTGTCACCTGTGTCACCTGTCACCTGTGTCACCTGTGTCACCTGTGTCACCTGTCACCTGTGTCACCTGTCACCTGTGTCACCTGTGTCACCTGTGTCACCTGTCACCTGTGTCACCTGTGTCACCTGTGTCACCTCTGTCACCTGTGTCACCTTTCGCCTGTGTCACCTGTCCCGGGTGTCACCTGTGTCACTTGTCCTGTCCTGGGGACCCTGCTGTCACCATGGGGACCCTGCTGTCCCCTAGGGGACCCTGCTGTCACCCATGAGAGGGGACACTGCTGTCACCCAGGGCATGCTGCTGTCCCCTAGGGGACCCTACTGTCACCCAAGGGACACTGCTGTCACCTATGAGAGGGGACCCTGCTGTCACCCAAGGGACACTGCTGTCACCCAGGGGAGGGGACCCTGCTGTCACCATGGGACCCTGCTGTCACTCAGGGGACACTGCTGTCACCATGGGGACACTGCTGTCACCCATGAGAGGGGACACTGCTGTCCCCTAGGGGACCCTGCTGTCACCCAGGGGAGGGGACCCTGCTGTCCCCCAGGGGACCCTGCTGTCCCCTGAGCCCCGTGTCCCCCCCAGAAATACCCCCCCAGTGCCACCACGCTGCACTTCGAGTTCTACGCCGAGCCGGGCGTCGAGGTCAAGGTGGACAAGAGGGTGAGTGACACCTCTGGGGACACTTGGGGACACTTGGGGACACCCCCAGGACCCTGAGGGGACACCCCCCTTGACCTGCTGTGACCCCCCCAGGCCACCAGCACCACCCTGCACTACATCCACATCGAGCAGCTGGACAAGGTGAGGCTGGCCTCAGGGGCCCCAGAATGTCCCCTCTGGGCCCCAAAATGTCCCCTCTGGGCCCCAAATCCTGTCCCCCAGTTTCTGTCCCCTCTGGTCCCCAAATCCTGTCCCCTCTTGTCCCCAAAATGTCACCTCTGGGCTCCAAAATGTCCCCTCTGGGCCCCAAAATGTCCCCTCTGGGCCCCAAAATGTCACCTCTGGGCCCCAAATCCTGACCCCTTTGGTCCTCAAATCCTGTCCCTTTTGGTCCCCAAAACGTCACCTCTGGTCCCCAAATCCTGTCCCCTCTTGTCGCCAAAATGTCCCCTCTGGTCCCCAAATCCTGTCCCCTCTGGGCCCCAAATCCTGTCCCCTCTGGCCCCCAAATCTTGTCCCCTCTTGTCCCCAAATTCTGTCCCCTCTGGGCCCCAAAATGTCACCTCTGGTCCCCAAATCCTGTCCCCTCTGGGCCCCAAATCCTGTCCCCTCTGGCCCCCAAATCTTGTCCCCTGCCCTCCCGAATTTTGTCCCTCTGATCCCCAATTTTGTCCCCTGCTCCCCTAATTTTGTCCCTTCCCCTGTGATTTTGTCCCTTCCCACCCCAATTTTGTCCCCTGCACCCCGATTTTATCCCCTGCACCCCAGTTTTGTCCCCATCCCCCTAATTTTGTCCCCTACCCCTCAATTTTGTCCCTCCCCACCCCAATTTTGTCCCTCCAAACCCTGATTTTGTCCCTCCTCACCCCAGTTTTCTCCCCTGCACCCCAATTTTTTCCCTCCACACCTCAATTTTGTCCCCTACCCCCCAAATTTACCCCCTGCCCCTCAATTTTGTCCCTCCCCACCCCAATTTTGTCCCCTGCACCCCAATTTTGTCCCTCCACACCCCAATTTTCTTCCTTGCACCCCAAATTTCCCCCCTCAATTTCTCTGCCCTCTCAGATCTCCGAGAGCCCCTCCGAGATCATGGAGTCCCTGACCAAGATGTACAGCATCCCCAAGGACAAACAGGTGGGGGACACACGGTGACCCCCCTCAGGGGACCCCCCCCAGGTGTCAGGGGGTGTCCCCCAGCCCCTCCCCCAGCCCCTCAGCCCCCCAAAACCCCTCTGTGTGTGTGTGTGTCCCCTCCCCAGATGCTGCTGTTCACCCACATCCGCCTGGCCCACGGCTTCTCCAACCACAAGAAGCGGCTGCAGGCGGTGCAGGCGCGGCTCCACGCCATCTCCATCCTGGGTGGGCCTTCGTTAGGGGCCGCTGTTAATTAGGGGGGGTGGTTTTTGGGGCTCCCCGGGGGGGTTTGGGGTGACTGTGCCCTCTCTGTGTGTGCAGTGTACTCGAACGCGCTGCAGGAGTCGGCCAACAGCATCCTGTACAACGGGCTCATCGAGGAGCTGGTGGACGTGCTGCAGATCACCGACAAGCAGCTGATGGTCAGGGGCCTCTGCTGTCCCCTCCTGTCCCCTCCTGTCCCTTCTGGTGTTCCCTCCTGTCCCCCCTGGTGTGCCCTCTGCTGTCCCCTCCTGTCCCCTCCTGTCCCTTCTGGTGTTCCCTCCTGTCCCCTCCTGTCCCCTCCTGTCCCCTCCTGTTCCGTCTGCTCTCCCCTCCTGTCCCCTCTGCTGTGTCCTGCTGTGCCCTCTGGTGTCCTCTCCTGTCCCCTCTACTGTCCCCTCTGGTGTCCCCTCCTGTCCCTTCTGGTGTTCCCTCTGGCGTCCGCTCTGCTGTGCCCTCTGCTGTGTCCCCTCCTGTCCCCTCTGGTGTCCCCTCTGCTGTGCTCTGCTGTGCTCTCTGCTGTGTTCTCTGGTGTCCCCTCTGCTGTGCCCTCTCCTGTCCCCTCTGCTGTCTCTTCAGCTGTGCCCTCAGGTGTCCTTTCAGGTGTCATTTTTCCTGTTCCCTCTACTCTGCCCTGTGCTGTCTTCTCCTGCCTCTTCAGCTGTGCCCTCGGCTGTCACTTTTCCTGTCCCTGCCCTGTCACTCGCCTCTCCCTGCCCTGTCCTTCTCCTGTCACATATTTGTCCCTGACTTGTCCCATCCTTCTCTCTCCCTCCACTGTCCCTGCCCTATCCCTGTCCCATCCTTCTCCTGTCACACACATGTCCCTCTCCTGCCCCAGATGTGTCCCTGCCCTGCCCCACACGTGTCCCTGCCCTGCCCCACACATGTCCCTGCCCTGTCTCTGCCCTGTCCCTGCGCTGTCCCTGCCCCACATGTGTCCCTGTGCCATCCCCAACATGTCCCTGTGCCCCTGCAGGACATCAAGGCGGCGCTCCTGTCCCTCTCCTGCCCCACACCTGTCCCTGCCCTGCCCCACACGTATCCCTGCCCTGCCCCACACGTATCCCTGCCCTGCCCCACACCTGTCCCTCCCCTGCCCCACACCTGTCCCTCCCCTGCCCCACACGTGTCCCTGTGCCCCTGCAGGACATCAAGGTGGCACTCCTGTCCCTCCCCTGCCCCACGTGTGTCCCTGCCCTGTCCCACACGTGTCCCTGTGCCCCTGCAGGACATCAAGGCGGCGTCCCTGCGCACGCTGACGTCCATCGTGCACCTGGAGCGCACGCCCAAACTCAGCAGCATCATCGACTGCACGGGCACCGCCTCCTACCACGGCTTCCTGCCCGTGCTGGTGCGCAACTGCATCCAGGCCATGATAGGTGCGTGCCACGGGGGGCTGGGGAGGGCTCACCTGGCGCCGGGACACGCCCTCACCCTCACCTGGCTGTGCCCCGCCCTCCAGACCCTTCCATGGAGCCGTACCCGCACCAGTTCGCCACGGCGCTCTTCTCCTTCCTCTACCACCTGGCCAGCTACGACGCCGGCGGGGAGGCGCTGGTGTCCTGCGGGATGATGGAGGCGCTGCTCAAGGTGGGGTACTGGGGATACTGGGGGGAATGGGGATACTGGGGGGAATGGGGGGAATGGGGGTGATGGGGGTGATGGGGGTAAAGGAGTTATGGGGATACTGGGGATACTGGGGGGAATGGGGGTACTGGGGATACTGGGATGGTGGGGGTGTTGGGGGGAATGGGGATGATGATGGAGGCGCTGCTCGAGGTGGGATACTGGGGGGATACTGGGGGGAATGGGGGGAATGGGGGTGATGGGGATACTGGGGGTACTGGGATGGTGGGGGTGTTGGGATACTGGGGATATTGGGGGTAATGGGGGTGTTGGGGATGATGGAGGCGCTGCTCAAGGTGGGGTACTGGGGTCATGGGGGGAATGGGGGGAATGGGGGTGTTGGGATACTGAGGATACTGGGGGTGTTGGGGTGTTGGGATGGTGGGGGTACTGGGGATACTGGGGGGAATGGGGGTGATGGGGGGAATGGGGGTGTTGGGGGGAATGGGGATAGTGGTGTCCTGCGGGATGATGGAGGCGCTGCTCAAGGTGGGGTACTGGGGTCATGGGGGGATACTGGGGGGAATGGGGGGAATGGGGATGATGGGGATACTGGGGGGAATGGGATACTGGGGATATTGGGGGTAATGGGGGTGTTGGGGATGATGGAGGTGCTGCTCAAGGTGGGATACTGGGGTCATGGGGGGATACTGGGGGGAATGGGGGTCATGGGGGTACTGGGGATACTGGGGGGAATGGGGATAATGGGGGTGATGGGGGGAATGGGGGTAATGCTGTCCTGTGGGATGATGGAGGCGCTGCTCAAGGTGGGATACTGGGGATACTGGGGGGAATGGGGGGGAATGGGAGGGCTGGGGATACTGGGGGTACTGGGGATACTGGGGGTACTGGGGATACTGGGGATACTGGGGGTAATGAGGGTAATGGGGGTAACGGGGATAATGGGGATAATGGGGGTGTTGGGGGGCATGGGGAGGAATGGGAGGGCTGGGGATAATGGTGTCCTGTGGGATGATGGAGGCGCTGCTCAAGGTGGGATACTGGGGATACTGGGGGGAATGGGGATACTGGGGATACTGGGGATACTGGGGGTGCTGGGGGTAATGGGGGTAATGGGGATACTGGGGGTGTTGGGATACTGGGGATACTAGGGGTAATGGGGGGAATGGGGGTGTTGGGGTACTGAGGGTACTGGGGGTAATGGGGGTGTTGGGGATGATGGAAGCGCTGCTCAAGGTGGGCTGCGGGGGGACATGGGGGGATTGGGGGGATACTGGGGGGAATGGGGATACTGGGGGTGCTGGGGGTAATGGGGGTGATGGGGGTGCTGGGGATACTGGGGATACTGGGGGTGTTGGGGGGAATGGGGGGAATGGGGGTAAAGGGGGTGTTGGGGTACTGGGGATACTGGGGGGAATGGGTGTAAAGGGGGTAATGGGGGTGTTGGGGGGAATGGGGATAATGGTGTCCTGTGGGATGATGGAGGCGCTGCTCAAGGTGGGATACTGGGGTCATGGGGGGATAGTGGGGGTACTGGGGGGAATGGGGGTACTGGGGGTACTGGGGATACTGGGGGAATGGGGGGAATGGGGATAATGGGGGTGTTGGGGGGAATGGGGATAATGGTGTCCTGTGGGATGATGGAGGCACTGCTCAAGGTGGGATACTGGGGAGAATGGGGGTAAAGGGGGTAATGGGGATACTGGGGACACTGGGATGGTGGGGATGTTGGGATACTGGGGGTACTGGGGGTGTTGGGGGGTATTGGGGGGAATGGGGATGATGGAGGCGCTGCTCAAGGTGGGATACTGGGGGTGCTGGGGATACTGGGGATACTGGGGGTAATGGGGATACTGGGGATACTGGGGGTACTGGGGATACTGGGGGTGTTGGGGGGAATGGGGGTGTTGGGGATGATGGAGGCGCTGCTCAAGGTGGGCTGCAGGGGGAGATGGGGGGAATGGGGGAAATGGGGGGATACTGGGGATACTGGGAGTGTTGGGGGGAATGGGGAGGAATGGGAGGGCTGGGGATAGTGGTGTCCTGTGGGATGATGGAGGCGCTGCTCAAGGTGGGATACTGGGGATACTGGGGATACTGGGGGTGTTGGGGGGAATGGGGGGAATGGGGGTGATGGAGGCACTGCTCAAGGTGGGCTATGGGGGGAGATGGGGGGATTGGGGAATGGGATACTGGGGATACTGGCGGGGAATGGGGGTGATGAGGGGAATGGGATACTGGGGATACTGGGGGTGTTGGGATACTGGGGATACTGGGGGTAATGGGGGTGTTGGGGATGATGGAGGTGCTGCTCAGGGTGGGCTGCGGGGGACATGGGGGAATGGGAGGATACTGGGGATACTGAGGGTAATGGGGGTGTTGGGATACTGGGGATACTGGGGGTGCTGGGGAGGAATGGGAGGGCTGGGGATAATGGTGTGCTGTGGGATGATGGAGGCGCTGCTCAAGGTGGGATACTGGGGATACTGGGGGTACTGGGGATACTGGGGGTACTGGGGGTGTTGGGATACTGGGGATACTGGGGATGTTGGGGAATGGGATACTGGGGATACTGGGGGTGTTGGGGTACTGGGGATACTGGGGGTAATGGGGGTGTTGGGGTACTGGGGATGTTGGGGGTAGTGGAGATGCTGAGGGTAATGGGGGTAATGGGAGTGCTGGGGGTGTTGAGCTTGGTGGGGGTGTTGGGGATACTGGGGCTAATTGGGATAATGGGGATACTGGGGCTAATTGGGATACTGGAGGAGCTGGGGCTAATTGGGATACTGGAGGAGCTAGGGCTAATTGGGATACTGGGGGTGCTGAGGGGAAATGAGAGTAATGGGTGTAATGAGGTAATGAGATAATGGGGGTTCTGGGGGTAATTGGGGTGCTGAGGATATTGAGAGTATTGGGGGTAATGGGAATACTGGGGATGATACTGGGGGTGATACTGGGGATACTGGGAGTGATACTGGGGGTGATACTGGGGGTACTGGGGGTATTGGGGATAATGGGGTATTGGGGTGCTGGGGATAATGGGAGTACTGGGGCTATTGGGGATACTGGGGCTGATACTGGGGATACTGAGGGTGATACTGGGGGTGATATTGGGGCTGATACTGGGCGTACTGGTGCTCCTTTGGGTGCCTCTCCGGTGCCTCGGGCCCTGCCTCACCTGCCCCGTGTCCCCATTGGCCAGGTGATCAAGTTCCTGGGGGACGAGCAGGACCAGATCACGTTCGTGACGCGCGCCGTGCGCGTGGTGGATCTCATCACCAACCTGGACATGGCGGCCTTCCAGTCCCACAGCGGCCTCTCCATCTTCATCTACCGCCTCGAGGTGCTGCCCCTCTGCCCCTGGAGCACCCCGGGGGGGCTGTTTTGGGGTGTTTGGGGGTGCTGAGGCTCTGTTGTGTCCCCCCTCCCCAACGCAGCACGAGGTGGATCTGTGCCGCCGCGAGTGTCCCTTTGTCATCAAACCCAAAGTGCAGCGCCCGCCCGCCGCCGCCCTGCCCGAGGGCGAGGACATGGAGACCGACATGGAGGGTGAGACGAAGGGGGTGACAGCAGCCGCGTCTCCACGCCGCGGCCGTGTCACCTGCGTCCCCTGCAATGTGGCTGTCCCCTCCCTGCAGTGACGGACGTGGCCATGGAGGGCAGCCCCGGGCCGTCGGCGGCCGAAGCGCGGCCGGAGCCGCCGGCGCTGCCCGGCACCAGCGCTGCCACCCCGTCCCCACGCGGCGGTATGTCACCTCCCCCCGGGGGGCTGGGGACGTTGGGGACGTCGCTGTGAAGGTGGCTCACCCCTGTGTGTCCCCACGCCACCCCTCAGGTGTGCAGTGCATCCCCCAACGCGCCGCTCTGCTCAAATCCATGCTGAACTTCCTGAAAAAAGCCATCCAGGACCCCGCCTTCTCCGACGGCATCCGCCACGGTGAGCGTCCCCCGATGTCCCCAAACGTGGGGACACACGGGGAGGTGACAAAGGTGACACTGAGCTGTCGTTGTCCCCGCAGTGATGGACGGCTCGCTGCCCACCTCGCTGAAGCACATCATCAGCAACGCCGAGTACTACGGGCCCTCGCTGTTCCTGCTGGGTGAGGCACACACCTGGGCACACCTGGGCACACCTGGGCACACCTGGGCACACCTGGGCACGGAGCGGGCGCCTCGCCAGGTGCTGTGCCCGCCCTCGGTGCCAGGTGCTGTGCCCGCCCTCAGTGCCCCCCTCTTGTCCTCCCGCCGCAGCGACCGAGGTGGTGACGGTGTTCGTGTTCCAGGAGCCCTCGCTGCTGTCCTCGCTGCAGGACAACGGCCTCACCGACGTCATGCTGCACGCCCTGCTCATCAAGGACGTGAGTGGCCTCACCTGTGTTATACCTGTCACCTGTCTGCACCTGTCACCTCACCTGTCACCTCACCTGTCACCTCACTGGCCCCTCTCCTGGCCCCTCACTGTCTCCTTGTGTGTCCCCTCAACGACGTCATGCTGCACGCCCTGCTCATCAAGGACGTGAGTGGCCTTACCTGTGCTATACCTGTCACCTCACCTGTCACCTCACCTGTCAGCTCACTGTCACCTCATTGTCTCCTTGTGTGTCCCCTCACTGTCCCCTTGTGTGTCCCCTCACCGACATCATGCTGCACGCCCTGCTCATCAAGGACGTGAGGGCCTTACCTGCGTTGTCACCTCACCTGTCACCTCACCTGTCACCTCACCTGTCAGCTCACTGTCACCTTACTTGTCACCTCACTGTCCCCTCTTCTGGCCCCTCACTGTCCCCTTGTGTGTCCCCTCACTGATGTCATGCTGCACGCCCTGCTCATCAAGGTTGCAAGTGGGGTTCACCTGTTCTGCCTGTCACCTGTCACCTGTCCCGGGTGTGCCCCAGCTGTGCCCAACCCTCACCTACCCCAGGTGCACCCCAGCCGTGCCCCAGCCATGCCCCAGCTGTGCCCAGGTGCACCCCAGGTGTACCTCAGCTGTGCCCAGGTGCACCCCAGGTGTACCTCAGGTGTGCCCAGCCATGCCCCAGCAGTGTCCCAGGTGCACCCCAGGTGTGCCCAGGTGCACTCCAGCTGTGCCCAGGTGTGCCCAGGTGCACTCCAGCTGTGCCCAGGTGCACTCCAGGTGTACCCCAGGTGTACCCCAGCTGTGCCCAGGTGCACTCTAGGTGTACCCAGGTGTGCCCAGGTGCACTCCAGCTGTACCCAGCTGTGCCCAGGTGCACTCTAGGTGTGCCCAGGTGCACTCCAGGTGTGCCCAGGTGTGCGGTGCCGCCCGCAGGTGCCGGCCACGCGGGAGGTGCTGGGCTCCCTGCCCAACGTGTTCTCGGCGCTGTGCCTGAACGCGCGCGGGCTGCAGAGCTTCGTGCAGTGCCAGCCCTTCGAGCGCCTCTTCAAGGTGCTGCTGTCCCCGGACTACCTGCCCGCCATGCGGCGCCGCCGCAGCTCCGACCCCCTGGGTGAGGGCGCAGCGGGGACACCGGGGACACCGGGGCCATGGGGACATGGGGACAGCGGGGGTGATGGGGGGAACATGGGGACACCGGGGGACATGGGGACAGCGGGGACACCGGGGTGATGGGGACATGGGGACAGCGGGGGACAGAGGGGGACATGGGGACAGCAGGGACAGTGATGGTGATGGGGACAGAGGGGACGGAGGGGGTGATGGGGGGGAATGGGGGAATGGAGGGGACACCGGGGACAGAGGGGACACCGGAGACAGAGGGGACAGTGGGGGACAGAGGGGACAGCTGGGGACAGAGGGGGACAGAGGGGGTGATGGGGATAATGGTGGAATGGGGATATTTGGGGTACTGGGGGTGCTATGGGAGAAATTGGGGCTCCTGAGGGAATGGGGATAATGAAATGGGGGTGATGGGGAAATGGGGGAATGGGGGAATGAGGATAATGGGAATGGGGATGATGGGGTTAATGGGGGAAATGGGGTTAATGGGGGAATAGGGATAATGGGGGAATGGGGATAATGGGGTTAATGGGATAATGAGGGAATGGGGGAATGGGGATAATGGGGGGAATGGGGTAAAGGGGGGAATAGGGATAATGGGGGAATGAAGATAATGGGGATAACGGGGGAATGGGGATAATGGGGTTAATGGGATAATGGGAAGGGGGAAATGGGGATAATGGGGTTAATGGGGGAAATGGGGTTAATGGGATAATGGGGTTAATGGGGGAATAGGGATAATAGGGAAATGAGGATAATGGGGTTAATGGGGGAATGAAGGAATGAAGATAATGGCGATAATGGGGGATTGGGGATAATGGGGATAGTGGGTATAATGGGGATAATGGGGATACTGGGGGTGATGGAGGATTGGAGGAATCACTTTTATCCCCCTCAAAACTCACTCTGCCCTCCTCCAAAACCCCCTCTACTCCCCTAAAACCTCCTGAACCCCCCCAAAAACCCCTCTGTGCGTGTGTGTCCCCCAGGTGACACGGCCTCCAACCTGGGCAGCGCCGTGGACGAGCTGATGCGCCACCAACCCACGCTCAAAACCGACGCCACCACCGCCATCATCAAGGTGACAACTTGGGGACATCCAGGAGCCTTCAAACCTTCCCAAAACGCATCTGGGACTTCCCTTAAAACCCGTTTTCCTCCTCAGCTGCTGGAGGAGATCTGCAGCCTGGGCAGGGACCCCAAGTACATCTGCCAGAAGCCGTCGATGCAGAAGGCGGACGGCACGGCGGCAGCGCCGCCCCCGCGCTCGCCGCACGCCGCCGAGGAGGCGTCCAGCGAGGATGAGGAGGAGGAGGAGGTGCAGGCCATGCAGAGCTTCGGGGCGGCCCAGCAGAGCGAGGCCGAGCCCAGCCAGACGTGAGCGGGGAGGGGGGTGGGGTCATTGGGTCATTGGGGGGGTCAGCGGGTCATTGGGGGGGTCATCGGGTCATTGGGGGGTCACCAGGGGTCTGTGGTGTCCCCAGGTCACTGTGGGGTCACCAGGGGTGTGTGGGGTCATCAGGTCACTGTGGGTGTCAGCAGGTCATTGGGGGGTCACCAGGGGTCTGTGGGGGTCATCGGGTCATTGGGGGGTCACCGGGTCATTGGGGGGTCACTGGGTCATTGGGGGGTCATTGGGTCATTGGGGGGGTCATCGGGTCATTGGAGGGGTCACCGGGGGTGTGTGGGGTCATCAGGTCATTGGGGGGGTCACCATGGTGTCACTAGGTCACTGTGGGTGTCAGCAGGTCATTGTGGGGGTCACCGGGTCATTGGGGGGATCACCGGTCATTGGAGGGTGTCACCAGGTCATTGTGGGGGTCACCAGGTCATTGGGGGTGTCCGCAGGGTCTGTGGTGTCCCCAGGGGTCTATGGGAGTCACCAGGTCACCATGGTGTCACCAGGGGTCTGTGGTGTCCCCAGGGGTCTGTGGTGTCCCCGGGTCACCATGGTGTCACCAGGTCACTGGGGGGGTCACCAGGTCACTGTGGGGTCACCAGGTGATTGGGGATGTCCCCAGGGGTCTTTGGTGTCCCCAGGGGTCTGTGGGGGTCACCAGGTCACTGTGGGGGTCACCGGGTCATTGGGGATGTCCCCAGGGGTCTTTGGTATCCCCAGGGGTCTGTGGTGTCCTTGGGTCACCAGAGGTGTCACCAGGTCATTGTGGGGGTCACCAGGTCGCTGTGGGTGTCACCGGGTCATTGGGGGGGGTCACCAGGTCATTGTGGGGTCACCAGGGGTCTGTGGGTGTCACCAGGTCATTGTGGGTGTCACCAGGGG
This sequence comes from Sylvia borin, assembly GCA_014839755.1. Lineage (NCBI taxonomy): Eukaryota > Metazoa > Chordata > Aves > Passeriformes > Sylviidae > Sylvia > Sylvia borin. Next base: position 35,402 of record JACEWE010000081.1, on the reverse strand, counting down.
GATCTGGGGAAGGGTCTGGGGGATTTTGGGGGTCCTGGGGGGTCCTGGGGAAGGCTCTGGGGGGTCCTGGGGGGTCCTGGGGAAGGGTCTGGGGGGTCCTGGGGGGTCCTGGGGTTCCTGGGGGGTCCCGGGGGGTCCTGGGGAAGGGGCTCAGCCTGGAGAAAACAATCCAGGGGTGGAAATTTCGACTGGAATCACCCAAAACTCCCCGAAAGAACCCGTCCGGGGGGTGTTAAAGCCACCCCCGGGTGTGACACCTGGGGACAAGGCGGTGACAAGGTGCTGGGGTGGTCTCAGGGGGCTCTGGGGGGGTCTCACACCCCTCACTCACCCCCCCGTGGGTGTTTTTGCAGCGTGGTGGGCACGGAGGAGCGGATCCCCATCCCACTGATGGACTACATCCTCAACGTGGTGAGGGCCGGCGCCTGCCCGGGGGTCCACAGCTCCTGAGACCCCCCTGAGGGGGTCCTGAGAGCCCTGAGAGGGTTCAGAGACCCCTGAGAGGGTCCTGAGACCCCTGAGAGAGTCCTGAGACCCCCCTGAGGGGGTCCTGAGAGCCCCTGAGAGGGTCCTGAGACCCCCTGCCCCGGGGGTCCCCAGCTCCTGAGCCCCCTGAGGGGGTCCTGAGGCCCCTGAGAGAGTCCTGAGACCCCCCTGAGGGGCTCCTGAGACCCCCTGCCCCGGGGGTCCCCAGCTCCTGAGAGCCCCTGAGGGGGTCCTGAGACCCCTGAGGGGGTCCTGTGAGCCCCTGCCCCGGGGGTCCACAGCTCCTGAGACCCCTGAGAGGGTCCTGAGACCCCCCTGAGAGGGTTCTGAGACCCCTGAGAGAGTCCTGAGACCCCTGAGAGGGTCCTGAGACCCCTGAGGGGGTCCTGAGACCCCCTTGAGAGGGTCCTGAGCCCCCCTGAGAGAGTTTAGAGCCCCCCCTGAGGGGCTTCAGAGACCCCCCTGAGAGGGTCCTGAGCCCCTGAGAGAGTTCAGAGACCCCCTGAGGGGCTCCTGAGACCCCCTGCCCCGGGGGTCCACAGCTCCTGAGACCCCTGAGGGGGTCCTGAGACCCCTGAGAGAGTCCTGAGACCCCTGAGGGGGTCCTGAGACCCCTAAAAGGGTTCAGAGCCCCCTGAGAGAGTTCAGAGACCCCCCTGAGGGGCTTCAGAGACCCCCCTGAAAGGGTTCAGAGTGCCCTGAGGAGGTTCTGAGTCCCCTAAAAGGGTTCAGAGCCCCCCTGCCCCAGGGTCCCCCAGCTCCTGAGACCCCCTGAGGGGGTCCTGAGACCCCTGAGAGGGTCCTGAGACCCCTGAGAGAGTTTAGAGCCCCCCTAAATGGGTTCAGAGCCCCCTGAGAGGGTCCTGAGCCCCTGAGGGGGTCCTGAGACCCCTGAGAGAGTCCTGAGACCCCCTGCCCCGGGGGTCCACAGCTCCTGAGACCCCCTGAGGGGGTCCTGAGAGCCCTGAGGGGGTCTTGATACCCCTGAGAGAGTTCAGAGACCCCCCTGAGGGGCTTCAGAGACCCCCCTGAAAGGGTTCAGAGTCCCCTGAGGAGGTTCTGAGTCCCCCAAAAGGGTTCAGAGCCCCCCTGCCCCGGGGGTCCCCAGCTCCTGAGAGCCCCTGAGGGGGTCCTGAGACCCCTCTGAGGGGTCCTGAGACCCCTGAGGGAGTTCAGAGCCCCCTTGAGAGGGTCCTGAGCCCCCTGAGAGGGTCCTGAGACCCCCTGAGAGAGTTCAGAGACCACTAAAAGGGTTCAGAGCCCCCCTGCCCTGGGGCTCCCACAGCTCCTGAGACCCCTGAGAGGCTTCAGAGACTCCTAAAATGGTTCACAGACCCCCTGAGGGGCTTCAGAGACCCCTGAGGGAGTCCTGAGACCCCCCTGAGGGGCTTCAGAGCCCCTTGAGAGAGTTCAGAGAACCCTAAAATGGTTCAGATCCCCCAGAGAAACTTCAGAGACCCCTTGAGAGGGTTCAGAGCCCCCCTGAGAGGCTTTAGAACCCCCTAAAAGGGTCCTGAGCCCCCTAAAAGGGTTCACAGACCCCCTGAGTGAGTTCAGAGCCCCCCTAAATGGGTTCAGAGCCCCCTGAGAGGGTCCTGAGCCCCCTAAAAGTGTTCACAGACCCCTTGAGGGAGTTCAGAGCCCCCCTAAAAGGGTTCAGAGTCCCCTAAAATGGTTCAGAGCCCCCTGAGGGGGTCCTGAGCCCCCCTGAGAGGGTCCTGAGACCCCTGAGGGAGTTCAGAGCCCCCAGAGAAACTTCAAATTCCCCCTGAGGGGGTTCAGAGCCCCCTAAAAGGATTCAGGGCCCCCTAAAAGGGTTCAGAGCCCCCTGAGGAGGTCCTGAGCCCCCCTGAGAGAGTTTAGAGCCCCCCTAAAAGGGTTCAGAGCCCCCTGAGGAGGTCCAGAGCCCCCTGAGGAGGCCCTGATCCCCCCTGAGCCCCTTTTTCCCCGCAGATGAAGTTCGTGGAGTCCATCCTGAGCAATAACACCACGGATGATCACTGCCAGGAGTTCGTGGCCCAGCGGGGGCTGCGGCCCCTCGTCACCATCCTGGGGCTGCCCAACCTGCCCGTGGACTTCCCCACCTCTGCAGCCTGCCAGGCCGTGGCTGGGGTCTGCAAATCCATCCTGGTGAGGGGCTGGGGGAGAAAATCCATCCTGGTGAGGGGCTGGGGGCAGGAAATACACCCTGGGGGGCTGCAAATCCATCCTGGGGTCTGCAAATCCATCCTGGTGAGGGGCTGGGGGAGAAAATCCACCCTGGGGAGGGGCTGGGGGCAGGAAATACACCCTGGGGGGCTGAAAACCTGTCCTGGGGGCTGAAAATCCATCCTGGTGAGGGGCTGGGGGGAGAAAATCCATCCTGGGGGGTGAAAATCCATCCTGGGGGGTGAAAATCCATCCTGGGGAGGGGCTGGGGGGAGAAAATACACCCTGGGGGGCTGAAAACCCATCCTGGGGGTCTGCAAATCCATCCTGGTGAGGAGAAAATTCATCCTGAGGGGTGAAAATTCATCCTGGGGAGGGGCTGGGGGCAGGAAATACACCCTGGGGGGGTGAAAATCCATCCTGGGGGGCTGAAAATCTGTCTTGGGGGGCTGAAAACCTGTCCTGGGGGCTGCAAATCCATCCTGGTGAGGAGAAAATTCATCCTGAGGGGCTGCAAATCCATCCTGGGGAGGGGCTGGGGGGAGAAAATCCATCCTGGGGGGGTGAAAATCCATCCTGGGGAGGGGTCTCAGGGGAGGAATCCATCCTGGGGGAATGAAAATCCCTCCAAGGGGCTGTAAATCCCTCCAGGGGGTTCAGGGGTTTGCAGATTCACCCTGGTGTGGCCCCTGCTGATGCTCTCTGTCCCCTGTGTGTCCCCTCTCTGTGTCCCCAGACCCTGTCTCACGAGCCCAAGGTGCTGCAGGAGCACTCAGTGACCCCTCAGTGACCCCTCAGTGACCCCTCAGTGACCCCTCAGTGACCCAAATGTCCCTTTTTCTGTCCCCAGACGCTGTCCCACGAGCCCAGGGCTCTCCAGGAGGGTTCAGTGACCCCTCAGTGACCCCCTCAGTGACCTCGATGTCCCTTTTTTGTCCCCAGACGCTGTCCCACGAGCCCAAGGTCCTCCAGGAGCACTCAGTGACCCCAGTGTCCCCTCTCTGTGTCCCCAGACCCTGTCCCATGAGCCCAAGGTGCTGCAGGAGTGCTCAGTGACCCCTCAGTGACCCCAGTGTCCCTATTTTTGTCCCCAGACGCTGTCCCACGAGCCCAAGGTGCTCCAGGAGGGTTCAGTGACCCCTCAGTGACCCCAGTGTCCCCTGTGTGTCCCACAAGCCCAGGGCTGTCCAGGAGCACTCAGTGACCCCTCAGTGACCTCGATGTCCCTTTTCTGTCCCTTTTCTTGTCCCCAGACACTATCCCACAAGCCCAAGGTGCTGCAGGAGGGTTCAGTGACCCCTCAGTGACCCCAGTGTCCCCTCTCTGTGTCCCCAGACGCTGTCCCACGAGCCCAAGGTGCTCCAGGAGGGTTCAGTGACCCCAATGTCCCCTCTCTGTGTCCGCAGTCCCATGAACCCAGGGCTGTCCAGGAGCACTCAGTGACCCCTCAGTGACCCCAATGTCCCTTTTCTGTCCCCAGACGCTGTCCCACGAGCCCAAGGTGCTCCAGGAGGGTTCAGTGACCCCTCAGTGACCCAAATGTCCCTTTTCTGTCCCTTTCCTGTCCCCAGACGCTGTCCCACGAGCCCAAGGTGCTCCAGGAGCACTCAGTGACCCCTCAGTGACCCCAGTGTTCCTTTCCTGTCCCCAGACGCTGTCCCACGAGCCCAAGGTGCTGCAGGAGGGTTCAGTGACCCCTCAGTGACCCCTCAGTGACCTCGGTGTCATTTTTCTGTCCCCAGACGCTGTCCCACGAGCCCAAGGTCCTCCAGGAGGGCCTGGTGCAGCTGGAGGCCCTCAGTGACCCCACTGTCCCCTGTGTGTCCCACGAGCCCAGGGCTCTCCAGGAGCACTCAGTGACCCCTCAGTGACCCCTCAGTGACCCCTCAATGACCTCGGTGTCCCTTTTCTGTCTCCAGACGCTGTCCCACAAGCCCAGGGCTGTCCAGGAGGGTTCAGTGACCCCTCAGTGACCCCAGTGTCCCTATTTTTGTCCCCAGACGCTGTCCCACGAGCCCAGGGCTCTCCAGGAGCACTCCGTGACCCCTCAGTGACCTCGATGTCCCTTTCCTGTCCCTTTTTTTGTCCCCAGACGCTGTCCCACAAGCCCAAGGTGCTCCAGGAGCACTCAGTGACCCCTCAATGACCCCAGTGTCCCCTCTGTGTCCCCAGACCCTGTCCCACGAGCCCAAGGTCCTCCAGGAGGGCCTGGTGCAGCTGGAGGCCCTCAGTGACCCCAGTGTCCCCTCTCAGTCACTGTCCCATGAACCCGGGGTTCTCCAGGAGCACTCAGTGACCCCAGTGTCCCTTTCCTGTCCCCAGACGCTGTCCCACGAGCCCAAGGTGCTGCAGGAGGGCCTGGTGCAGCTGGAGGCCGTGCTGTCGGCCCTGGAGCCCCTGCACAGACCCATCGAGGCCCCGGGGGGCTCGGTGCTGCTGCGGGAGCTGGCGGGGGCCGGGGCTGTCCCCGATGCCACCCTGTCCGCCCAGGCCACGCCCCTGCTGCACGCCCTGACCGCCGCCCACGCCTTCATCATGATGTTCGTGCACACCTGCAGGGTGGGGCAGGTACGGCGGGGGGGAGGGGCTTCGGGGGGTGGGAGAGGGGTTTGGGTGGGGTTGGAGAGGGGTTTGGGGGGTTAAAGAGGGGGTTTGGGGGGTTTAAAGGGGGTTTGGGGGGCTTAAAGGGGGTTTGGGGCAGGTTAAAGGGGGTTTGGGGAAGTTTGAATGGGGTTTGGGGGCGTTGGAGAGGGGCTGGGGGGGTTTAAAGAGGGTTTGGGGGGGTTAAAGGGGGTTTGGGGGGTTTAAAGGGGGTTTGGGGGGCTTTAAAGGGGGTTTGGGGGGATTTAAAGGGGGTTTGGGGGGGTTAAAGGGGGGTTTGGGGCAGGTAAAAGGGGGTTTAAAGGTGGGTTTGGGGGGATTGGAGAGGGGTTTGGGGGGGTTAAAGGGGCTTTGGGGGGGTTAAAGGGGGTTTGGGGGGCTTTAAAGGGGGTTTGGGGGGGGTTGGAGACATCATGATGTTCGTGCACATCTGCAGGGTGGGGCAGGTACGGCGGGGGGGGGGCTTCGGGGGGGTTAAAATGGGGTTTGGGTGGGGTTAAAGGGGGTTTGGGGGGGTTTAAAGGGGATTTAGGGGGCTTTGAAAGGGGATTTGTGGGGTTTAAAGGGGGTTTGGGGGATTTAAAGAGGGTTTGGGGGGGTTTAAGGGGGTTTGGGTGGGGTTAAAGGGGGTTTGGGGGGGTTGGAATGGAGTTTGAAGGGTTTTAAAAGGGGTTTGGGGGATTTGGGGAGGGGCACAGGGGTCTCACAGGGGTTTGGGGAAGGGTCTCAGGGGTCTCATGGCGGATTTGAGGAGGAGTCAGGGGTCTCTCAGGGGTTTGAGGAGGAGTCAGGGGTCTCTCAGGGGTGTGGGGATGGGCTCAGGGGTCTCATGGGGGATTTGGGGAGGGTCTCAGGGGTCTGGGGAGGGTCTCAGGGATCTCACAGGGGTTTGGGGCTTTGGGGATGGGCTCAGGGGTCTCACAGAGGTTTGGGGGAGGGTCTCAGGGGTCTCATGGCGGATTTGGGAAGGGCTCAGGGGTCTCACAGAGGTTTGGGGAAGGTCTCAGGGGTCTCACGGGGGTGTGGGGGTCTGGGGAGGGTCTCAGGGGTCTCACGGGGGTCTGGGGGAGGGTCTCAGGGGTCTGGGAGAGGGTCTCAGGGGTCTCACAGGGGTCTGGGGGATTTGGGGAAGGGCTCAGGGGTCTCATGGCAGATTTGGGGAGGGTCTCAGGGGTCTCATGGGGTTTGGGGAGGGTCTCAGGGGTCTCACGGGGGCCTGGGGGAGGGTCTCAGGGGTCTGGGGAAGGGCTCAGGGGTCTCACAGGGGTTTGGAGAAGATCTCAGGGGTCTCACAGGAGGTTTGGGGCTTTGGGAAAGGGCTCAGGGGTCTCACAGAGGTTTGGGGAGGGTCTCAGGGGTCTCACGGGGGCCTGGGGGATTTGGGGAGGGTCTCAGGGGTCTCACAGGGGTCTGGGGGAGGGTCTCAGGGGTCTCACGGGGGCCTGGGGAGGGTCTCAGGGGTCTCACAGGGGTCTGGGGGAGGGTCTCGGGGGTCTCAGGGGTCTCACAGAGGTTTGGGGAAGGTCTCAGGGGTCTCACCGGGGCCTGGGGGATTTGGGGAGGGTCTCAGGGGTCTCACGGGGGCCCGGGGGTCCCGCTGTCCCCCCAGAGCGAGATCAGGGCCATCTCAGTGAACCAGTGGGGCTCCCAGCTGGGGCTGAGCGTGCTGGGGAAACTGAGTCAGCTCTACTGCTCCCTGGTGTGGGAGAGCACCGTGCTGCTGTCCCTCTGCACCCCCAACAGGTACCGGGGGGCACCGGGGGGCACCGGGGGGGACTGGGGGGGGACTGGGAAGGTTTGGGGGGCACTGGGGGCACTGGGGGGGCACTGGGGGGCACTGGGGGGGCACTGGGGGGCACTGGGAGGGCACTGGGAAGGACTGGGGGGCACTGGGGGCACTGGGAAGGTTTGGGGGGCACTGGGGGGGACTGGGGGGCACTGGGGGGGTCCCTGGGGGTCCCGGGGGTCTGTGGGGTCCCTGTCATGTCTCTGTGGGTCCTCGGGGGTCCCTGGGGTCCCTGTGGGGTCTCTCTGGGGGTCCCTGTGGTGTCCCTGGGGTCCCTGTGGGTCCCTGTGGGGCTCTGGGGGTCCCTGTGGGGTCCTGGGGGTCCTTGGGGTCCCTCTGGGTCCTGGGGGATCCCTGTGGTGTCCCGGGGGTCCCTGTGGGGCTCTGGGGGTCCCTGTGGGGGTCCTTGTGGTGTTCTGGGGATCGCTGTGGTGTCCCTGGGGTCTCTGTGGGGTCCCAGGGGTCCGTGTGGGGCTCTGGGGGTCCCTGGTGTCCCTGTGGGGTCCCTGTGTGTCCCCGGGGGTCCCTGTGGGTCCCTGGGGGTCCCTGTGGAGCTCTGGGGGTCCCTGGGGGGTCCCTGGGGGTCCGTGGGTGTCCCTGGGAGGTCTCTGTGGTGTCCCTGGGGTCCTGGGGGGGTCCCTGTGGGTCCCTGTGTGTCCCTGTGGGTCCCTGGGTTCCCTGTGGGGCTCTGGGGGTCCCTGGGGTCCCTGTGGGGATCCCTGTGGGGTCCTGTGAAGCTCTGGGGATCCCTGGTGTCCCTGTGGGGTCCCTGGGGTCTCTGTGGGGTCCCTGGGGTCTCTGTGGGTCCCCGGGGTCCCTGTGGAGCTCTGGGGGTCCCTGTGGGGTCCCTCTGGGTCCTGTGGGGTCCCTAGGGTCCCTGTGGGGCTCTGGGGGGTCCCTGGGGTCTCTGTGGTGTCCCGGGGGTCCCTGTGGGTCCTTGTGTGTCCCGGGGGTCCCGGGGGTCCCTGGGGTCTCTGTGGGGTCCCTGTGGTGTCCCTGTGGGTCCCTGGGGGTCCCTGTGGTGTCCCTGTGGTGTCCCTGTGGGTCCCTGGGTGTCCGGGGGTCCCTGTGGTGTCCTGGGGATCCCTGGTGTCCCTGGGGTCTCTGTGGAGCTCTGGGGGTCCCGGGGGGTCTCTGTGGTGTCCCTGGGGATCCCTGGTGTCCCTGTGGGGTCCCTGGGGGTCCCTGGGGGTCCCCGGGGTCCCTGGGGGTCCCGGGGGTCCCTGTGGAGCTCTGGGGGTCCCTGTGGGGTCCCAGGGGTGTCCCTGTGGGTCCCCGGGGTCCCTGGGGTCTCTGTGGGGTCCCTGGGGTCCCTGTGGGTTCCTGGGTGTCCCTGGGGATCCCTGGGGTCCCTATGGGGTCCCTAGGGTCCCTGTGGGGCTCTGGGGGTCCCTGGGGTCCCTGTGGGGTCTCTGTGGTGTCCCTGGGGGTCCCTGGGGGTCCCTGGGGGTCCTTGAGGTCCCTGTGTGTCCCTGGGTGTCCCTGGGGTCCCTGTGGGGTCCCTGGGGTCTCTGTGGTGTCCCTGGGGGTCCCTGTGGAGCTCTGGGGATCCCTGGTGTCTCTGTGGGGTCCCTGGGGTCCCTCTGGGTCCTGTGGGGTCCCTAGGGTCCGTGTGGGGCTCTGGGGGTCCCTGGGGTCCCTGTGGGGGTCCCTGTGGGTTCCTGTGGGGTCCCTGTGGGTCCCCGGGGTCCCTGGGGGGTCTCTGTGGTGTCCCTGGAGTCCCTGGGGGTCCGTGGGTGTCCCCGGGGGTCCCTTTGGAGCTCTGGGGGTCCCGGGGGGTCCCTGTGGGTCCCTGGGTGTCCGTGGGTGTCCCCGGGGGTCCCAGGGGTCCCTGTGGTGTCCCTGGGTGTCCCTGGGTGTCCCTGTGTGTCCGGGGGTCCCTGTGGGGCCGTGCAGTGCCCCCCAGCGCCGTGACCCCCCCGTGCCCCCCAGCCTGCCCCCGGGCTGTGAGTTTGGCCAGGCTGACATGCAGAAACTGGTGCCCAAGGAGGAGAAAACGGCCCCCAGCCCCCCGCAGGGCGGCCGCAGGGCAGGTGGGCATCCGGGGGGGGTTATGGGGGTCTGGGGGGGATTTATGGGGGTCTGGGGGGGATTTAATGGGGTCTGGGGGGGGTTTATGGGGGTCTGGGGGGGGTTTATGGGGTCTGGGGGGATTTAATGGGGGATTTGTTGGGGTTTTTTGGGTCTGGGGGGGATTTGGGGGGATTTATTGGGGTTTGGGGGACTTTAGGGAGGATTTTTGGGGGTTTGGGGGGCTTTAAGGGGGATTTATTGGGGTCTGGGGGGGATTTATTTGGGTCTGGGGGGGATTTATTGGGGTCTGGGGGGGATTTATGAGGGTTTGGGGGGGTTTATTGGGGTCTGGGGGGGATTTGGGGGGATTTATTGGGGTTTGGGGGGATTTATTTGGGTCTGGGGGGGATTTATTGGGCTTTGGGGGGGATTTATTAGGGTCTGGGGGGGATTTGGGGGGATTTAATGGGGTTTGAGGGGGATTTAATGGGGTCTGTGGGGGATTTAATGGGGGATTTGGGGGGGTTTATTGGGGTTTGGGGGGCTTTATGAGGGTCAGGGGGGTTTATTGGGGTTTGGGGGGATTTATTGGGGTTTGGGGGGGATTTGGGGGGATTTATTGGGGTCTGGGGTATTTATTGGGGTCTGGGGGGATTTGTGGGGATTTGTGGGGAATTTTTAGGGTCGAGGGGGATTTATTGGGGTCTGGGGGGGATTTGTTGGGGTTTGTTGGGGTCTGGGGGGATTTATTGGGGTTTGGGGAGGGTTTTTTGGGGTCTGGGGGACATGTGGGGGTTTGGGGGGCTTTAAGAGGGATTTTTTTGGAGTTTGGGGAGGGTTTGGGGAGAATCTCTGTAGAAAAAGTCACTTTTTGGGGGGCAGATCTCTAGAAAGTGTCACTTTTAGGGGATCTCTGTGGGAAATGCCACTTTTGAGGAGGGGTCTCTATAGGAAATGTCCCATTTGGGGGGGGGTCCCTATAGCAAATGTCACTTTTAGGGGGAGAAATGTCCTATTTAGGGTGGGAAATGTCCCATTTAGGGGGGTCCCTATAGAAAAATGTCACTTTTGGAGGGGAAATGTCACTTTTGGGGAGGGGTCTCTATAGCAAATGTCCCATTTGGGGTGGGAAATGTCCCATTTAGGGGGGTCCCTATAGAAAATGTCACTTTTAGGGGGGGGTCCCCATAGCAAACCCCCCTCGTGGGGGTCTCTATAGCAAATGTCCGATTTCGGGTGGGAAATGTCCCATTTGGGGTGGGAAATGTCCCATTTGGGGTGGGAAATGTCCCATTTAGGGGGGGAAATGTCCCATTTAGGGGGGGAAATGTCCCATTTAGGATGGGAAATGTCCCATTTCGGGTGGGAAATGTCCCATTTTGGGGGGGTCCCTATAGTAAATGTCACTTTTGGAGAGGGAATGTCCCATTTCGGGTGGGAAATGTCCCATTTAGGGTGGGAAATGTCCGATTTGGAGGGGGAAATGTCCCATTTGGGGTGGGAAATGTCCTATTTAGGGTAGGAAATGTCCCATTTAGGGGGGGAAATGTCCCATTTGGGGTGGGAAATGTCCCATTAGGGTGGGAAATGTCCCATTTAGGGTAGGAAATGTCCCATTTAGGGTAGGAAATGTCCCATTAGGGGGGGAAATGTCCCATTAGGGGTGTCCCCATACCACCCCCCCTCTCGTGGGGGGTCTCTATAGCAAATGTCCCATTTGGAGGGGAAATGTCCCATTTAGGGGGGGAAATGTCCCATTTGGAGGGGAAATGTCCCATTTAGGGTGGGAAATGTCCCATTTAGAGTCGGAAATGTCCCATTTAGGGGGGAAATGTCCCATTTAGGGTGGGAAATGTCCCATTTGGGGTGGGAAATGTCCCATTTAGGGTGGGAAATGTCCCATTTGGGGTGGGAAATGTCCCATTTAGGGGGGGTCTGTGTAGAAAATGTCACTTTTAGGGGGGGGTCCCCATAGCAAATGTCCCATTTGGGGGGTGTTCCTATAGAAAATGTGACTTTTGGAGGGGAAATGTCCCATTTAGGGTGGGCAATGTCCCATTTCGGGGTGTCCCCATACCACCCCCCCCCTCGTGGGGGGTCTCTATAGCAAATGTCCCATTTAGGGGGGGTCTCTGTAGAAAATGTCCCATTTAGGGTGGGAAATGTCCCATTTAGGGGGGTCCCTATAGAAAATGTCACTTTTGGAGGGGAAATGTCCCATTTAGGGGGGTCCCCATAGCAAATGTCCTATTTGGGGGGTGTCCCTATAGAAAATGTCACTTTTAGGGGGGGGTCCCTATAGAAAATGTCCCATTTAGGGGGTGAAATGTCCCATTTCGGGTGGGAAATGTTCCATTTGGGGGGGTCCCTATAGAAAAATGTCACTTTTGGAGGGGAAATGTCCCATTTGGGGTGGGAAATGTCCCATTTGGGGTGGGCAATGTCCCATTTGGGGGGGGGCAATGTCCCATTTCGGGGTGTCCCCATCCCCCCCCCCCCCGTGGGGCTCCCTGCGGCCCTCTGACCCCCGTCCCCCCGCAGAGGGCGAGGCGGAGGCGCCGTGCCCCGCGGGGGGGCTGGGCGGTGACCCCCCCCCGGCCCAGGGGCTGCTGGAGGGGATGGGGCTGGAGGGGGAGCCCCTGGCCCCCATGGAGACGGACGAGCCCAGCGCCAGCGACCCCAAGGCCAAGGCCAAGATCACGCCGGCCATGGCCGCCCGCATCAAACAGATCAAACCGCTGCTCTCGGGTGAGGGGGGGCCCAAAAATGGGGTGGGGGGGGCGGGAATGGGGTGAGGGGGGGCGGGAATGGGGTGGGAGGTGCCTGAAATGGGCAGGGGGGGCGGGAAATGGGGTGGGGGGGGTCAGAAATGGGGTGGGGGGCAGAAATGGGGTGAGGGGGCCCAAAAATGGGCTGGGGGGGGTCTGAAATGGGCGGGGGGGGGCTGAAATGGGGTGGAGGGGGTCTGAAATGGGGAGGGGGGGGTTCAGAGATGGGGTGGGGGGGTCAGAAATGGGCTGGGAGGGTCTGAAAATGGGATGAGGGGACCACAAAAATGGGGTGGGGGGGGTCTGAAAATTGGGTGGGGGGGCTGGAAATGGGGTGTGGGGGTCAGAAATGGTATGGGGGGGTTCAGAAATGGGCTGGGGGGGGTTGGAAATGGGCTGGGGGGGGTTGGAAATGGGCTGGGGGGGGTCAGAAATGGGTCAGGGGGCCCCAAATTAAGGTGAGGGACCCCAAAAGTGGCCTGGGGGACCCCAAAATGATGTTGAGGGCTCTGAAATCAGAGTAGGGGGCTTCTGAAACTGCTTAAGGGACCCCGGGGGTCTCAGCCTGTGTCCCCTGTGTCCCTCTGTCCCCGTGTCCCCCTGAGTGTCCCCCCGAATGTCCCCAGGTGTCTCACTGTGTCCCCAGGTGTCTCACCGTGTCCCCTGTGTCCCCGCAGCCTCGTCGCGACTGGGCCGGGCCCTGTCCCCTGTGTCCCCCTGAGTGTCCCCAAGTGTCTCACCGTGTCCCCAAGTGTCTCACACTGTCCCCAGGTGTCTCACTGTGTCCCCTGTCCCCGCAGCCTCATCACAGCTGGGCCGGGCTCTGTCCCCTGTGTCCCCCATGTCCCCCTGACTGTCCCCAGGTGTCTCACTGTGTCCCCAGGTGTCTCACCGTGTCCCCAGGTGTCTCACACTGTCCCCAGGTGTCTCACTGTGTCCCCAGGTGTCTCACCGTGTCCCCAAGTGTCTCACACTGTCCCCAGGTGTCTCACCCTGTCCCCAGGTGTCTCACCGTGTCCCCAGGTGTCTCACCGTGTCCCCAGGTGTCTCACACTGTCCCCTGTGTCCCCGCAGCCTCGTCGCGGCTGGGCCGGGCCCCGTCCCCTGTGTCCCCAGGTGTCTCACTGTGTCTCACCATGTCCCCAAGTGTCTCACCATGTCCCCAAGTGTCTCACACTGTCCCCAGGTGTCTGACCGTGTCCCCAGGTGTCTCACCGTGTCCCCAGGTGTCTCACCGTGTCCCCAGGTGTCTCACACTGTCCCTCCTGTCCCCGCAGCCTCGTCGCGGCTGGGCCGGGCTCTGTCCCCTGTGTCCCCCATGTCCCCCCGAGTGTCCCCAGGTGTCTCACACTGTCCCCAGGTGTCTCACTGTGTCCCCAGGTGTCTCACACTGTCCCCAGGTGTCTCACCCTGTCCCCAGGTGTCTCACCGTGTCCCCAGGTGTCTCACCGTGTCCCCAGGTGTCTCACACTGTCCCTCCTGTCCCCGCAGCCTCGTCGCAGCTGGGCCGGGCCCTGTCCCCTGTGTCCCCCATGTCCCCCCGAGTGTCCCCAGGTGTCTGACACTGTCCCCAGGTGTCTGACCGTGTCCCCTGTCCCCGCAGCCTCGTCGCGGCTGGGCCGGGCCCTGTCCCCTGTGTCCCCTGTGTCCCCCGTGTCCCCCCGAGTGTCCCCAAGTGTCTGACACTGTCCCCAGGTGTCTCACCGTGTCCCCAGGTGTCTCACCGTGTCCCCTGTCCCCGCAGCCTCGTCGCGGCTGGGCCGGGCCCTGGCCGAGCTCTTTGGGCTGCTGGTGAAGCTGTGTGTGGGCTCCCCGGTGCGGCAGCGCCGCAGTCACCACGCCGCCGCCGCCGCCCCCGCGCCCACCGCCGCCGCCCGCGCCACGGCCTCGGCCCTCACCCGCCTGCTGACCAAGGGGCTGAGCTGGCAGCCGCCGCCGTACACCCCGACACCGCGGTTCAGGTCAGTGACAGAGGGGATTGGGATTGGGAATGGGATTGGGATTGGGATTGGGATTGGGGAATGGGGCTGAGCTGGCAGCTGCCGCCGTACACGCCCACGCCGCGGTTCAGGTTAGGGACAGGGGACAACTGGGATTGGGATTGGGATTGGGGAATGGGGCTGAGGTGGCAGCTGCCGCCGTACACGCCGACACCGCGGTTCAGGTTAGGGACAGAGGGGACAATTGGGATTGGGAATGGGAATTGGGGAATGGGAATGGGATTGGGATTGGGATTGGGAATGGGATGGGGCTGAGCTGGCAGCCGCCGCCGTATACGCCCACGCCGCGGTTCAGGTTAGTGACAGAGGGGACAACTGGGAATGGGATTGGGATTGAGGAATGGGATTGGGGAATGGGGATGGGATTGGGATTGGGAATGGGAATGGGAATGGGATTGGGATTGGGATGGGGCTGAGCTGGCAGCCACCACCCTACACACCCACACCTCGGTTCAGGTCAGTGACAGAGGGGAATGGGAATGGGATTGAGGAATGGGATTGGGAATGGGATTGGGATTGGGATTGGGATTGGGGAATGGGGAATGGGATTGGGGAATGGGGCTGAGCTGGCAGCCGCCGCCGTACACCCCGACACCGCGGTTCAGGTCAGTGACCATGGAGATTGGGATTGGGATTGGGATTGGGAATGGGGATGGGGATTGGGATGGGGTTGAGCTGGCAGCCACCACCCTACACACCCACACCTCGGTTCAGGTCAGTGACAGAGGGGAATGGGAATGGGATTGGGGAATGGGATTGGGATGGGGAATGGGATTGGGGAATGGGATTGGGATTGGGATTGGGGAATGGGAATGAGGAATGGGATTGGGATTGGGATTGGGATGGGGCTGAGCTGGCAGCCGCCGCCGTACACACCCACACGTCGGTTCAGGTTAGGGACAGAGGGGAATGGGAATGGGGACAAGGAATGGGATTGGGAGCGAGGATGGAAGAACTGCCCCCCTGCACCCCCGCACCCCAAATTCCAGTCAGTGACCACGGGGACAGGAACAATGGGAACGGGATGGGGATGGGAATAGGAGCGGGGTGAGACTGGGAATGGGGTGGGCTTGGAAAGAGTTGGGACAGGGACAGGGACAGGGACAGGGACAGGGGCAGGGACAGGGACAGGGACAGGGACAGGGACAGGGACAGGGACAGGGACAGGGGCAGGGGCAGGGACAGGGACAGGTCTGTCACCTCAAGGGGCTGTAGCTTGGGCTGTGGTCAGTGCTGTGGTCAGTGCCGTGGGCAGTGGCCGTGGCCACGCCTGGCGCTGTGGGCAGTGGCCGTGGCCAGCACTGAGTGTCCCCGTGTCCCCAGGCTGACGTTCTTCATCTGCTCGGTGGGCTTCACGTCGCCCATGCTGTTCGACGAGCGCAAGTTCCCCTATCACCTCATGCTGCAGAAATTCCTCTGCTCCGGCGGCCACAACGCGCTCTTCGAGTGAGCTGGCCACTGACCCCTGACCCCTGACCCCTGACCCGGGCACTGACCAATGGACACTGACCAATGGACACTGACCCTGGACACTGACCAATGGACACTGACCCCTGACCCGGGCACTGACCAATGGACACTGACCAATGGACACTGACCCCTGACCCGGGCACTGACCAATGGACACTGACCAATGGACACTGACCCCTGACCTGGGCACTGATCCTGGACACGGACCAATGGACACTGACCCCTGACCCGGGCACTGACCAATGGACACTGACCAATGGACACTGACCCCTGACCCGAGCACTGACCCTGGACACTGACCAATGGATACTGACCCCTGACCCGGGCACTGGACACTGACCTGGGCACTGACCCCTGACCCGGGCACTGACCCTGGACACTGACCAATGGACACTGACCACTGACCTGGGCACTGGACACTGACCAATGGACACTGACCCGGGCACTGGACACTGACCAATGGACACTGGAGACTGACCAATGGATACTGACCGTGGGCAGTGACCCTGGACACTGACCTGGGCACTGGATACTGACCGCTGACCCCGGACCCTGGACACTGACCTGTGGGTGGGGGGATGCTCCCATGACCTCGGGGTCCCTCCCATGACCCCAAATCCCCTTTTCCCCCCCAGGACCTTTAACTGGTCACTCCTGTGACCCCAAATCCCTTTTCTCCCCCCATGACCTGGTGGTCACTCCCATGACCTCGTGGTCCCCCCCATGACCTCGGGGTCACTCCCATGACCTCGGGGTCCCCCCTATGACCTCATGGTCACTCCCATGACCCCAAATCCCTTTTGCCCCCCAGGACGTTTAACTGGGCGCTGTCCATGGGGGGCAAGGTCCCTGTTGGGGAGGGTCTGGAGCACCCCGACCTCCCTGACGGCACGGGCGAGTTCCTGGACGCGTGGCTGATGCTGGTGGAGAAGATGGTGAACCCCAGCACGGTGCTGGAGTCGCCCCACGCGCTGCCCGCCAAGGGACCCCCCCACGGGCACCCCCCCTTCAGCGCCCTGCGCTTCCTGGTGGTCACTCAGAAGGTGGGCACGGGGGGGAACGGGGGATTTGGGGTCTTTGGGGGAGATTTGGGGTCATTTGGGGGGATTTGGGGGGATTTGAGGTCATTTGGGGGGATTTGGGGGAGATTTGGGGTCGTTTGGGGGGGATTTGGGGTCGTTTGGGGGGGATTTGGGGTCGTTTGGGGGGGATTTGGGGTCTGGGGGTCACACAAAGGTGGGCACTTGGTGGGTTGGGGAGATTTGGGGGATTTGGGGTCGTTTGGGGGGATTTCGGGGGATTTGGGGGATTTGGTGTCGTTTGGGGGGATTTGGGGTCGTTTGGGGCTGATTTGGGGTCTGGGGGTCACACAGAATTTGGGCACAGGGTGGGTTGGGGGGGTTTGGGGGGGATTTGGGGGATTTGGGGTCATTTTGGGGGATTTGGGGTGGGGGGGATTTGGGGTCTGGGGGTCACTCAGAAGGTGGGCACGGGGTGGGTTGGGTCATTTTGGGGTCTGGGGGGATAATGGGGTTGGGGGGGAAATGGTGCCCACTGTGTCCCCACATGTCCCCACACACCCCCACACGTGTCCCCTGGGTGTCCCCATGTCCCCTGGGTGTCCCCACACCTGTCCTCTCGCTGTCCCCACACGTCCCCACACGTGTCCCCATGCCCCCTGGCCATCCCCACGCATGTCCCCTCTCTGTCCCCACATCCCCTGGGTGTCCCCCAGCTGTCCCCGGCTGTCCCCACACGTGTCCCTTTGGTGTCCCCACATCCCCTGGCTGTCCCCTGGTGTCCCCACACGTGTCCCCTGGCTGTCCCCACATCCCCTGGCTGTCCCCACATATGTCCCTGGCTGTCCCTAGCTGTCCCCACACATGTCCCCTCGCTGTCCTCACATCTCCTGGGTGTCCCCCAGCTGTCCCTAGCTGTCCCCACACATGTCCCCTGGTGTCCCCATGCTGTCCCCACATCTCCTGGGTGTCCCCACATCCCCTGGCTGTCCCCGGCCGTCCCCACACGTGTCCCCAGCTGTCCCCCGGCTGTCCCCACATGTGTCCCTTTGGTGTCCCCACATCCCCTGGCTGTCCCCACACGTGTCCCCTGGCTGTCCCCACACATGTCCTTTTGGTGTCCCCACATCCCCTGGCTGTCCCTGGCCGTCCCCACACGTGTCCCCTGGTGTCCCCACACGTGTCCCCTGGTGTCCCCAGGCCGCCTTCGCCTGCATCAAGCAGCTGTGGCAGCGGCGGCCGCTGAAGGTGTACAGGGGCCGCATGGCCGAGTCCATGTTGGCCATCCTGTGCCACATCCTGCGCGTCCCCACACGTGTCCCCTGGGTGTCCCCACGTCCCCTGGGTGTCCCCATGTCCCCTGGGTGTCCCCACATCCCCTGGGTGTCCCCTGGTGTCCCCGGCTGTCCCCACACGTGTCCCCTCTCTGTCCCCACATCCCCTGGCTGTCCCCACATCTCCTGGGTGTCCCCCAGCTGTCGCTGGCTGTCCCCACACGTGTCCCCATGCTGTCCCCTCGCTGTCCCCACATCCCCTGGCTGTCCTCCGGCTGTCCCTGGCTGTCCCCACACGTGTCCCTTTGGTGTCCCCACATCCCGTGGCTGTCCCCGGCTGTCCCCACACGTGTTCCCGGCCGTCCCCACACGTGTCCCCCGGTGTCCCCAGGCCGCCTTCGCCTGCATCAAGCAGCTGTGGCAGCGGCGGCCGCTGAAGGTGTACGGGGGCCGCATGGCCGAGTCCATGTTGGCCATCCTGTGCCACATCCTGCGCGCCGAGCCGCTGCTGAGGGAGCGCCTGGGGCGCGAGAGGGAGGGGACAGCCACCGAGGAGAGCGCGGGGGACGACGGCGGGACGCGGCGAGAGCCACACGTCAACCAGCAGCAGCTGCAGCAGGTGGGGAGGGGGGAAAGACGGGGGGTGGGAGAGGGGAAAAATGGGGGTGGGATAGAAAAATCACCCCCAAAACCTCTCCCTGACCCCCCAAATCCCCCCAAAAACTCTCTCTGACACCCCCAAATCCCCCCAAACCCCTCCCTGACCCCCCAAACCCCTCCCTGTGTCCCCAAATCCCCCCCAAACCTCTCCCTGACCCCCCAAATTCTCTCCCTGACCCCCCCAAACCCCTCCCTGACCCCCCAAACCCCTCCCTGACCCCCCCAACCCCTCCTTGTGCCCCCAAAACCCCTCCTTGACCCCCCAAATCTCCCCAAAACCTCTCCCTGACCCCCCAAATCCCCCTCAAACTCCTCCCTGTGTCCCCCAAACTCCCCTCAAACCCCTCCCTGACCCCCAAACTCCCCCCAAATCCCCCCAAACCCCTCCCTGACCCCCCAAATCCCCCCAAACCCCTCCCTGACCCTCCCAAACCACCCCCAAACCTCTCCCTGACCCCCCAAACCCCTCCCTGACCCCCCAAGTCCCCCCAAAACCATTCCCTGACCCCCCAAACCCCTCCCTGACCCCCCAAACCCCTCCCTGACCCCCCAAATTCTCTCCCTGACCCCCCAAAACCATTCCCTGACCCCCCAAACCCCTCCCTGACCCCCCAAACCCCTCCCTGACCCCCCAACCCCCTCCCTGACCCCCCAAATCCCACCTGAGCCCTCTGTCTCCGCAGCTGATGGACATGGGCTTCTCCCGGGAGCACGCCATGGAGGCTCTGCTCAACACCAACACCATGGAGCAGGCCACCGAGTACCTGCTCACCCACCCCCCCCCGCTCATGGGGGGCTCTGCACGGGTCAGTGGGGGGCCGGGGGGCTCAGGGAGGGGGGTGGGGGGCATTTGGGGGGTCAGGGAGGGGGTTGAGGGGCACAGGGAGGGGGTTGGGGGGTACAGGGAGAGGTTTGAGGGGGATTTAGGGGGTCAGGGAATGGTTTGGGGGGCACAGGGAGGGGTTTGGGTGGTCAGGGAGGGGTCAGGGAGGGGTTTGGAGGGTCAGGGAGGGCTTTGGGGGGCATTTGGGGGGCACAGGGAGAGGTTTGGGGTGCACAAGGAGGGGTTTGGGGGGTCAGGGAGGGGTTTGGGGGGTCAGGGAGGGGTTTGGGGGCACAGGGAGATGTTTGGGGGGGATTTGGGGGGCACAGGGAGGGGTTTGGGATGCACAAGGAGGGGTTTGGGGGCCCAGGGAGAGGTTTGGGGGGTCAGGGAGGGGTTTGGAGGGGTTTGGGGGGTCAGGGAGGGGTTTTGGGGGCATTTGAGGGGTCAGGGAGGGGGTTGGGGGAGGTTCTGGTGGGTTTTGGGATGGTTTGGGGGGGTCCCAGGTAGATTTTGGGATGGTCTGGGGGATCCCTGGTGGGTTTTGGGTTGGTTTTGGGGGTCCCTGGTGGGGTCTGGGGTGGTTTGGGAGATCCCTGGTGGGGTCTGGGGTGGTCTGGGGGGTCCCTGTTGGGGTTTGGGGGGGTCCCTGGTGTATTTTGGGGTGGTTTGGGGGATCCCTGGTGGGGTCTGGGATGGTCTGGGGGGTCCCTGGTGGGGTTTGGGGGGTCCCTGGTGGGTTTTAGGATGGTTTGGGGGGTCCCTGGTGGGTTTTGGGGGTCTCAGGTGGATTTTGGGGTGGTTTTGGGGGTCCCTGGTGGGTTTTGGGGTGGTTTTGGGGGGTCCCTGCTGACGCTGCCCCCCAGGACCTGAGCATGTCTGAGGAGGATCAGATGATGAGGGCCATCGCCATGTCCCTGGGCCAGGACATCCCCATGGAGCAGCGCGCCGAGTCCCCCGAGGTGGGACCCCAAAACCCACTTCCTGTCCCCAAAACCCCATTTCCTGTCCCCAAAACCCCTTCAGTGTCCCAAAAACTCCATTTCCCATCCCAAAAACCCCCAAATTCCTCCCCCAAACACCAAAAATTCCCCCCCCAAACCCCCAATTTCACCTCCCAAACCCCCATTTCTCCCCCATTTTCCCCCCCAAACCCACAATTTCCATCCCCCAAACCCCCAATTTCTCTCTTCAAACCCCCATTTTACATCCCCCAACCCCCCCAATTTCCTCCTACAAACCCCCCAAATTCCTTCCCCAAACTCCTGTTTCTCCCCATTTCCCTCCCCAAACCCCCCATTTCCCCTCCCAAACCCCCTGAATTCCCCCCCAAACCCCCCAAACACCAAAAATTCCCCCCCCAAATCCCCAATTTCCCCTCCCAAACCCCCATTACTCCCCCATTTTCCCCCCCCAAACCCCCGTACCCCCATTTTACATCCCCCAAACCCCCCGAATTCCTCCCCCAAATCCCCCCCCAAACCCCCCATTTCCCCCTCAAACCCCAATTTCCCTCCCAAAACCCCATTTTACACCCCCCAAATTCCTTCCCGAAACCCCTCAAATTCCCCCCCAAACCCCTGTATTTCCCCCCCAATTTCTCCCCCAAACCCCCAATTTCCTCCCCTAAACCCCCAATTTCCTCCCCCAAACCCTCATTTTACACCCCCAACCCCCCCCAAACCCCCCTCACCCCCCTGACCCCTGCCCGTTTTCCCCCAGGAGGCGGCGTGCCGGAAGGAGGAGGAGGAGCGCCGCGCCCGCGAGCGGCAGGAGGAGGAGGAGGCCAAATGCCTGGAGAAGTTCGAGGGCGCCGAGCCCCTGGAGGCCGCTGAGCTGGGGGCCTTCACGGACTCCATGCTGCCGGGCTGCTCCCAGCTGCTGGACGAGCTGCCCGACACCGTGTACCGCGTGTGCGACCTGCTGATGACGGCCGTGCGCCGCAACGGGCCGGCCTATCGCGATAGCGTGCTCAAACAGGTGGTGCAGCAGGTATGGGGAGCCTGAACCTGGCCTAAACCCACCTTAAACCTGACCTAAACCCACCTTAAACCTGCCCTGAGAGCCCTGAACCTGCCCTAAACCTGACCTAAACACACCCTGAACCCACCGCAACGGGCCGGCCTATCGCGATAGCGTGCTCAAACAGGTGGTGCAGCAGGTATGGAGAGCCTTAAACCTGGCCTAAACGTGTCCTAAACCTGTCCTGAGACACCCTAAATCCACCCTAAACCTGCCCTGAGAGCCCTGAACCCACCACAAGGGGCCGGCCTATCGCGATAGCGTGCTCAAACAGGTGGTGCAGCAGGTATGGAGAGCCTAAACCTGGCCTAAACGTGTCCTAAACGTGTCCTAAACGTGTCCTGAGACACCCTAAATCCACCCTGAACCCACCTCTGAGACCCTAAACCCGCCCTGAACCCACCACAAGGGGCCGGCCTATCGCGATAGCGTGCTCAAACAGGTGGTGCAGCAGGTATGGAGAGCCCTAAACCTGGCCTAAACGTGTCCTAAACGTGTCCTAAACATGTCCTGAGACACCCTAAACCCGCCCTAAACCCGCCCTGAGAGCCCTGAACCCATCCTGAACCCACCACAAGGGGCCGGCCTATCGCGATAGCGTGCTCAAACAGGTGGTGCAGCAGGTATGGAGAGCCTGAACCTGGCCTAAACCTGACCTAAACGTGTCCTAAACGTGTCCTAAACCTGTCCTGAGAGCCCTAAATCCACCCTAAACCCACCCTGAACCCACCGCAACGGGCCGGCCTATCGCGATAGCGTGCTCAAACAGGTGGTGCAGCAGGTATGGAGAGCCCTAAACCTGGCCTAAACGTGTCCTAAACGTGTCCTAAACGTGTCCTAAACCCACCCTGAGACACCCTAAATCCACCCTGAGAGCCCTGAACCTGCCCCTGAGAGCCCCCCAATGGGCCGGCGTATCGCGATAGCGTGCTCAAACAGGTGGTGCAGCAGGTATGGAGAGCCCTAAACCTGGCCTAAACGTGTCCTAAACCCACCTTAAACCTGTCCTAAACGTGTCCTGAGAGCCCTAAACCTGACCTAAACACACCCTGAACCCACCACAAGGGGCCGGCCTATCGCGATAGCGTGCTCAAACAGGTGGTGCAGCAGGTATGGAGAGCCTTAAACCTGGCCTAAACGTGTCCTAAACGTGTCCTAAACGTGTCCTGAGAGCCCTGACCCAATAAGGGCTGTCCCAGGTGTCCTAAACAAGGCCCCCTGACCTTTGACCCCTGACCCCGACTGACCCCTGACCTTTGCCCCCAGGTGTGGGAGGTGGCCGATGTCCTCATTAAGGCCGCTGACCCCTGAGTGACCCCTGAGTGACCCCTGAGTGACCCCTGAGTGACCTTTGCCCTTTGCCCCCAGGTGTGGGAGGCGGCCGATGTCCTCATTAAGGCCGCTGACCCCTGAGTGACCCCTGACCTTTGCCCTTTGCCCCCAGGTGTGGGAGGCGGCCGATGTGCTCATTAAGGCCGCTGTCCCCTGAGTGACCCCTGAGTGACCCCTGACCTCTGACCTTTGCCCCCAGGTGTGGGAGGCGGCCGATGTGCTCATTAAGGCCGCTGACCCCTGAGTGACCTTTGCCCTTTGCCCCCAGGTGTGGGAGGCGGCCGATGTCCTCATTAAGGCCGCTGACCCCTGAGTGACCTTTGCCCTTTGCCCCCAGGTGTGGGAGGCGGCCGATGTCCTCATTAAGGCCGCTGTCCCCTGAGTGACCCCTGAGTGACCCCTGAGTGACCCCTGACCTTTGCCCCCAGGTGTGGGAGGCGGCCGATGTGCTCATTAAGGCCGCTGACCCCTGAGTGACCCCTGCGCGACCCCTGAGTGACCCCTGACCTTTGCCCCCAGGTGTGGGAGGCGGCCGATGTCCTCATTAAGGCCGCCGTCCCCTGAGTGACCCCTGAGTGACCCCTGAGTGACCCCTGACCTTTGCCCCCAGGTGTGGGAGGCAGCCGATGTCCTCATTAAGGCCGCTGACCCCTGAGTGACCCCTGAGTGACCCCTGACCTTTGCCCCCAGGTGTGGGAGGCGGCCGATGTCCTCATTAAGGCCGCTGACCCCTGACCTTTGCCCTTTGCCCCCAGGTGTGGGAGGCGGCCGATGTCCTCATTAAGGCCGCTGACCCCTGAGTGACCCCTGAGTGACCCCTGACCTTTGCCCCCAGGTGTGGGAGGTGGCCGATGTCCTCATTAAGGCCGCTGACCCCTGAGTGACCTTTGCCCTTTGCCCCCAGGTGTGGGAGGCGGCCGATGTCCTCATTAAGGCCGCTGACCCCTGACCTTTGCCCTTTGCCCCCAGGTGTGGGAGGCGGCCGATGTGCTCATTAAGGCCGCTGACCCCTGAGTGACCCCTGACCTTTGCCCCCAGGTGTGGGAGGCGGCCGATGTCCTCATTAAGGCCGCTGACCCCTGACCTTTGCCCTTTGCCCCCAGGTGTGGGAGGCGGCCGATGTGCTCATTAAGGCCGCCGTCCCCTGAGTGACCCCTGAGTGACCCCTGAGTGACCTTTGCCCTTTGCCCCCAGGTGTGGGAGGCGGCCGATGTCCTCATTAAGGCCGCTGACCCCTGAGTGACCTTTGCCCTTTGCCCCCAGGTGTGGGAGGCGGCCGATGTCCTCATTAAGGCCGCTGACCCCTGCGTGACCCCTGACCTTTGCCCCCAGGTGTGGGAGGCGGCCGATATGCTCATTAAGGCCGCTGACCCCTGAGTGACCCCTGACCTTTGCCCTTTGCCCCCAGGTGTGGGAGGCGGCCGATGTCCTCATTAAGGCCGCTGACCCCTGAGTGACCTTTGCCCTTTGCCCCCAGGTGTGGGAGGCGGCTGATGTCCTCATTAAGGCCGCTGACCCCTGGGTGACCCCTGACCTTTGCCCTTTGCCCCCAGGTGTGGGAGGCGGCCGATGTCCTCATTAAGGCCGCTGACCCCTGAGTGACCTTTGCCCTTTGCCCCCAGGTGTGGGAGGCGGCCGATGTGCTCATTAAGGCCGCTGACCCCTGAGTGACCCCTGACCTTTGCCCTTTGCCCCCAGGTGTGGGAGGCGGCCGATGTGCTCATTAAGGCCGCTGACCCCTGAGTGACCTTTGCCCTTTGCCCCCAGGTGTGGGAGGCGGCCGATGTGCTCATTAAGGCCGCTGACCCCTGAGTGACCCCTGAGTGACCTTTGCCCTTTGCCCCCAGGTGTGGGAGGCGGCCGATGTCCTCATTAAGGCCGCTGACCCCTGGGTGACCCCTGATCTTTGCCCCCAGGTGTGGGAGGCGGCCGATGTGCTCATTAAGGCCGCTGACCCCTGAGTGACCTTTGCCCTTTGCCCCCAGGTGTGGGAGGCGGCCGATGTCCTCATTAAGGCCGCTGTCCCCTGGGTGACCCCTGAGTGACCCCTGAGTGACCCCTGAGTGACCCCTGACCTTTGCCCCCAGGTGTGGGAGGCGGCCGATGTGCTCATTAAGGCCGCTGACCCCTGAGTGACCCCTGACCTTTGCCCCCAGGTGTGGGAGGCGGCCGATGTGCTCATTAAGGCCGCTGTCCCCTGAGTGACCCCTGGGTGACCCCTGAGTGACCCCTGACCTTTGCCCTTTGCCCCCAGGTGTGGGAGGCGGCCGATGTGCTCATTAAGGCCGCCGTCCCGCTGACCACCAGTGACACTCGGACGGTGTCGGAGTGGATCAGCCAAATGGCCACTCTGCCGCAGGCCTCCAACCTGGCCACACGCATCCTGCTGCTCACGCTGCTCTTCGAGGTCGGCGCGGGACTGGGGGGGGACCCCAAAAATGGGGGGGACCCCAAAAATGAGGGAGGGACCCCAAAAATGAGGAGGGGACCCTAAAAATGAGGGGGGGACCCCAAAAATGAGGAGGGGGACCCCAAAAATGGGGGGGGGACCCCAAAATCCTGGAGAGGGGACCCCAAAATCCAGAGAGGGACCCCAAAACACTGGGGCAGGGAGAGACCCCAAAATCTTGGGGAGGGGACCTCAAAAATGAGGGAGGGACCCCTAAATCCCAGGGGCAGGGGGACCCCAAAATCCTGGAGAGGGACCTCAAAAATGAGGGAGACCCCAGAACCTGGGGGAGGACCCCAAAAATGAGGGAGACCCCAAAACACCAAGGAGGGACCCCAAAATCTTGGGGCAGGGACCCCAAAACCTGGGGAGGGGACCTCAAAAATGAGGGAGACCCCAAAACATGGGGGGGACCCCAAAACCTTAGAAAGGGGACCCCTAAATCCTGGGGCAGGGAGGGACCCCAAAACTCAGGAGGGGACCTCAAAAATGAGGGGGGGGACCCCAAAAATGGGGGGGGGACCCCAAAAATGAGGGGGGGGACCCTAAAATCCTGGAGAGGGGACCCCAAAAATGGGGGGGGACCCCAAAAATGAGGGGGACCACAAAACAGCGGGGAGGGACCCCAAAACCCTGGGGAGGGGACCCCAGAAATGAGGGAGACCCCAGAACAGCAGGGAGGGACCCCAAAATCTTGGGGCAGGGACCCCAAAACCTGGGGAGGGACCCCAAAACCTTAGAAAGGGGACCCCTAAATCCCAGGGGCAGGGGGACCCCAAAATCTGAGGAGGGACCCCAAACCAGTGGGCAGGGGTACCCCAAAACCGGGGGGGAGACCCCAAAAATGAGGGAGACCCCAAAACCCTGGGGGGGACCCCAAAATCCTGGAGAGGGACCCCAAAATAACGGGGAGGGAGCCCCAAAAATGAGGGAGACCCCAAAACCCTGGGGGGTCCCCAAAAAAGTGGGGAGGGACCCCAAAACCTTAGAAAGGGAGCCCCTAAACCCCAGAGGGAGAGGACCCCAAAACCCAGGAGGGGACCTCAAATGTGTGGGGGACCCCAAAACCCCAGGGGGAGGAGACCCCAAAACCTTGAGGGGGGACCCCAAAACCCCAGGAGAGGGAACCCCAAAACACCAGGAGAGGGAACCCAAAAACCCTGGGGGAGACCCCAAAACCTTGGGGAGGGACCCCAAAACCCCAGGAGAGGGAACCCCAAAACACCCGGAGGGGACCCTAAAACCTTGGGGAGGGAACCTCAAAACCCCAGGGGAAGGAGACCCCAAAACCTTGGGGGAGGAAACCAAAATGTGAGCGGATCCAAATATGGGGACACCCCAAAATATGGGGGACCCCAAAATATGGGGGATCCCATAACCTGGCTTATCCCAAAATACGGGAAATCCCAAACATTAGGAGGGAAACCAAAATATGGGGGGATCCTAAAACATGAGGGGGACCCCCTAAAACAGGGGGAACCCCAAAAGATGAGGAGGAACCCCAAAAATATGGGAGATCCCAAAATGTGGAGGATCCCAAAATATGGGGGACCCCAAAATTTTGAGATATTTTGATCAGGATTTTGGGGTTGTTCCTGGGGATATTTTTTTAGATATTTTTTTCAGGATTTTGGGGCTGTTTGTGGGAATATTTCTGAAAATTTCTGAATGTTTTGGTCAGGATTTTGGGGTTGTTCCTGAGGACATTTTGTGGATATTTTTTGTTGGGATTTTGGGGCTGTTTGTGGGAATATTTCTGAAAATTTCTGAATGTTGTGGTCAGGATTTTAGGAGTGTTCAGGTGGAGATTTCAGGGATGTTTTTGGATATTTTGATCAGGATTTTGGGGCTGTTCCTGGGGATATTTCAGGGGTGTTTTTGAATATTGTGGTCAGGATTTTGGGGGTGTTCAGGTGGAGATTTCAGGGGTGTTTCTGGATATTTTGGTCAGGATTTTGGGGCTATTTCTGGGGATATTTTTTAGATATTTTGGTCAGGATTTTGGGGCTGTTTGTGGGAATATTTCTGAAAATTTCTGAATATTGTGGTCAGGATTTTTGGGCTGTTCCTGTGGATATTTTTTAGGTATTTTGGTCAGGATTTTGGGATTGTTCCCGTGGTTATTTCAGGGGTGTTTTTAGCTATTTCTATCAGGATTTTGGGGTTGCTCTGGTGGATTTTTCGGGGCGCTGACACTTTTGGGGTGCCCCCCCAGGAGCTGAAGCTGCCCTGTGCCCGTGTGGTGGAGTCCAGCTGCGTGCTGGTTTGGGGCTGTTCCTGGGGATATTTCAGGGATGTTTTTGGATATTTTGATCAGGATTTTGGGGCTATTTCTGTGGATATTTTTAGATATTTTGATCAGGATTTTGGGGTTGTTCCTGGGGATATTTCAGGGATGTTTCTGAATATTTTGGTGGGGATTTTAGGGGTGTTCAAGTGGATATTTCAGGGATGGTTTTGGATATTTTGATCAGGATTTTGGGACTGTTCCTGTGGATATTTCAGGGATGTTTTTAGCTATTTCTATCAGGATTTTGGGGTTGTTCTGGTGGATTTTTCGGGGCGCTGACGCCTTTGGGGTGCCCCCGCAGGAGCTGAAGCTGCCCTGTGCCCGTGTGGTGGAGTCCAGCTGCGTGCTGGTTTGGGGCTGTTCCTGGGCATATTTCAGGGATGTTTTTGGATATTTTGATCAGGATTTTGGGGCTATTTCTGTGGATATTTTTAGGTATTTTTATCAGGATTTTGGGGCTGTTCCTGAGGATATTTTTTAGATATTTTGGTCAGGATTTTGGTGCTGTTTGTGGGAATATTTCTGAAAATTTCTGAATATTGTGGTCAGGATTTTGGGGCTGTTCCTGGGGATATTTTTTAGCTATTTCTATCAGGATTTTGGGGTTGTTCTGGTGGATTTTTCGGGGCGCTGACGCCTTTGGGGTGCCCCCGCAGGAGCTGAAGCTGCCCTGTGCCCGTGTGGTGGAGTCCAGCTGCGTGCTGGACGTGCTGATCAAGCTGCTGGAGGTGGTGCAGCCCTGTCTGCAGGCGGCCAAGGAGCACAAGGAGGTGCAGACCCCCAAGTAAGGAGTGACCCCTCCCCAAAAACCCCCTCCCCCCCCTCAGAAGCCCCCCCAGGGGGGGTACTCACGGCTCTTTTGACCCCCCCAAACCGCAGGTGGATCACCCCAGTGCTGCTGCTGATCGATTTCTACGAGAAGACGGCCGTGTCCTCCAAACGCCGCGCGCAGATGAACAAGGTGGGGGGTCCTGGGGGGGTTTAGGGGGGGTTCTGGGGGGTTTGGGGGGGTTTGGGGGGTCCTGGAGGATCCTGAGGGGCTTTGGGGGGTCCTGGGGGTCTCCTGAGGGGGCTTTGGGGGCTCCTGGGGGGGTTCTGAGGGGGTTTAGAGGAGTCCTGGGGGGGTTTGGGGGGGTCATGGAGGGTCCTCGGGGTCTCCTGAGGGGCTTTGGGGCGTCCTGGGGGGTCCTGGGGGGGTTTAGAGGGGTCCTGGGGGGGTCCTGGGGGGGTTTGGGGGGGTTTAGGGGGGTCCTGGAGGGGCTTTGGGGGGATTTGGGGGGGTTTAGGGGGGTCCTGAGGGGCTTTGGGGGGCTTTGGGGGGGTTTGGGGGGTCCTGAGGGGGTTTAGGGGGGCTTTGGGGGGGTCCTGGGGGTCTCCTGGATGGGTTTGGGGGGTCCTGGGGGTCTTTGTGGGGGGTTCTGGAGGAGTCCTGAGGGGCTTTGGGGGGTCCCGAGGGGGGCTTTGGGGGGTCCTGTGGGGGTTTGGGGGGTCCTGAGGGGATTTTGGGGAGTCCTGGGGGGGTTTAGGGGGGCTTTGGGGGGGTCCTGGGGGTCTCCTGGATGGGTTGGGGGGGTCCTGAGGGGCTTTAGGGGTTCTGGAGGAGTCCTGAGGGGGGTTTGGGGGGTTCTGAGGGGGTTTAGGGGAGTCTTGGGGGGGTTTGGGGGGGTCATGGAGGGGGCTTTGGGGGCTCCTGGGGGGGTTTGGGGGGGGGTCCTGAGAGGCTTTAGGGGGTTCTGGAGGGGCTTTGGGGGTTTTGGGTGGGGGACATGGGGGGCTCCTGGGGACACAGTGGGGCTGGGATGGGGGTGGAGCAGCCGGGGGGGGACACAGGGGGGACACAGGGGTGACACACAGAGTCGAGGCATGACACAGGGGGTGACACACAGTGTCCTGTGGGGACACAGAGGTGACACAGAGAGTCCAGGGGTGACACAGGGGTGACACACAGGGTCCTAGGGGACACAGGGTGACACAGGAGTGACACACACGGTCTCTGGGGCACACACAGTGTCCAGGGGTGACACAGGGGTGACACAGGGGTGACACAGGGGTGACACAGGGGTGACACAGGGGTGACACAGGGGTGACACACAGAGTCCAGGGGTGACACAGGGGTGACACACACGGTCACTGGGGCACACACGACGTCCCTGGGGCACACACAGTGAGCACCCCGGGCTGGGTTCGGGTGGCCCAGGGGGGTCTGCAGGTCTCTAACCCCCCGTTGTCCCCCGTGTCCCCCGTGTCCCCCGTGTCCCCCCAGTACCTGCAGGCCACGGGGAACAACTGGCGCTGGTTCGACGACCGCTCGGGCCGATGGTGCAGCTACAGCGCCAGCAACAACAGCACCATCGACGCCGCCTGGAGAGCCGGGGAGCCCAGCGTGCGCTTCACCGCCGGCCGCCGGCGCTACACCGTGCAGTTCACCACCATGGTGCAGGTATGGGGCTGGGGACACTGCCAGGGGACAGGGACACTGCCCTGGGCGTGGGGACACTGCCAGGGGACAGCTGGGGGACATGGGGACACAGCCAGGGGACAGGGACACTGCCAGGGGACATGGGGACACTGCCAGGGGACAGGGACACTGCCAGGGGACAGCTGGGGACATGGGGACACAGCGCTACACCGTGCAGTTCACCACCATGGTGCAGGTGACGGGGCTGGGGACACTGCCAGGGGACAGCTGGGGGACATGGGGACACTGCCCTGGGGACAGCTGGGGGACATGGGGACACTGCCCCGAGTGTGGGGACACAGCACTACACCGTGCAGTTCACCACCATGGTGCAGGTAGGGGACATGGGGACACTGCCCTGGGCTTGGGGACACTGCCCTGGGGTCAGGGACACTGCCCTGGGCTTGGGGACACTGCCCTGGGGCACAGGGACACACAGGTACACTGTGCAGTTCACCACCATGGTGCAGGTACGGGGCTGGGGACACTGCCAGGGGACAGCTGGGGGACATGGGGGCACTGCCCTGGGCGTGGGGACACTGCCAGGGGACAGGGACACTGCCAGGGGACACTGCCAGGGGACAGCTAGGGGACATGGGGACACAGCGCTACACCGTGCAGTTCACCACCATGGTGCAGGTAACGGGGCTGGGGACACTGCCAGGGGACACTGGGGGACAGGGACACTGCCCTGGGGTCAGGGACACTGCCCTGGGGACAGCCAGGCCATGGGGAGGGGCCTCAGTGTCACCCCGTAGTGTCACCCCAGTGTCACCCATGGTCCCCTGTGTCATCCCATGGCTCCTCGGTGTCACCCATGATGTCACTGTGGTGTCACCCCAGTATCACCCATGGCTCCTCAGTGTCACCCCAGTATCGCCCATGGTTTCTCAGTGTCACCCATGGTGTCACTGTGGTGTCACCCATGGTCACCTGTGTCACCCCATGGTGTCCCCGCGGTGTCACTCGTGGCCCCCTGTGTCACCCCCTGGTGTCACTCCAGTGTCACCCACATCCCCATAGTGTTACCTGTTGGGAGGAGCCCCGTGTGACCCCTGACCCCCGTGTGACCCCTGACCCCCGTGTGACCCCTGACCCCAGTGTGACCCCGGTGTCCCCGTGTGACCCCTGGCCCCCGTGTGACCCCGGTGTCCCCGTGTGACCCCTGACCCCGATGTGACCCCTGACCCCCGTGCCACCCCTGACCCCCGTGTGACCCCTGACCCCCGTGTGACCCCTGACCCCGATGTGACCCCTGACCCCCATGTGACCCCGGTGACCCCTGACCCCCATGTGACCCCTGACCTCCGTGTGATCCCCTGACCCCGTGTGATCCCCTGACCCCGATGTGACCCCTGACCCCATGTGACCGGTGACCCCGGTGTCCCCGTGTGACCCCTGACCCCGATGTGACCCCTGACCCCCGTGCAACCCTGGCGTCCCCGTGTGACCCCTGACCCCCGTGTGACCCCGGTGTCCCCGATGTAACCCCTGAGCTCCGGGTGACCCCGGTGACCCCGTGTGACCCCTGACCCCGTATGACCCCGTGTGACCCCGTGTGACCCGGTGTCCCCAGGTGAACGAGGAGACGGGGAACCGCCGCCCGGTGATGCTGACCCTGCCCCGCCCCCCCCGCGCCGGGAAGGGCCGTGACGAGGGCGGGGCCGAGGAGCCCGAGGGCAAGGGCAAGGACGAGACCCCCGGTATGGGGGTCATGAGGGGTCATGGGGGGGTCACAGGGGTCATGGGGGGGCTGGGGGGGTCATGGAGGGGTCATGGGTGGGGCTGGGGGGTCATGGGGGGTCATGGGGGTCATGGGGGGGTGGGCTGAGGGGGGTCTAAGGGGGTTTGGGAGGGGGCTGGGGGGTCATGGAGGGGTCATGGCGGTCATGGGTGGGGCTGGGGGGTCATGAGGGGGTCATGGGGGGTCATGAGGGGTGGGCTGAGGGGGTCTAAGGGGGTTTGGGAGGGGGCTGGGGGGTCATGGGGGGGTCATGGGGGTCTTGGGGGTCATGGGTGGGGCTGGGGGTCGGGGGGGGGCTGAGGGGTCATGAGGGGTCAGAATGGTCACAGAGGGGTCATGGAGGGGTCATGGGGGTCATGGGGGTCATGGGTGGGGCTGAGGGGTCATGGGGAGGTCTGAAAGGTTTTTTGGGGGGGTTTGAAGAGTCATGGAGGGGTCTGAGGGGTCATGGGGGGGTCAGAATGGTCACAGAGGGGTCATGGGGGTCATGAGGGGTGGGCTGAGGGGGTCTAAGGGGGTTTGGGAGGGGGCTGAGGGGTCATGGGGGGGTCAGAAAGGTTTTTGGAGGGGCTCTGAAGAGTCATCGAGGGGTCTGAGGGGTCATGGGGGGACTTAGAATGGCCATGGGGGTCAGAGGTCATGGGAGGGTGAGAATGACCACAGTGGGGTCGGAATGACCATGGAGGGTCACAGTGGTCATGGAGGGGTCAGAATGACCACAGTGAGGTCAGAGGGGTCATGGGGTGGTTATGGTGGGGTCAGAGAGGTCATGGGGGATCAGAGGGGTCATGGTGGGATCAGAGGGGTCATGGTGGGATCAGAGGGGCCATGGAGAGGTCAGAGGGGCCATGAGGGGTCAGAGGGGCCATAGGGGGGTCATGGTGGGCTCAGAGGGGCCATGGGGGGTCATGGTGGGGTCATGGTTGGGTCTGAGAGGTCGTGGTGGGGTCATAGAGGTCATGGTGGGGTCAGAGGGGCCATGGGGGGTCAGAGGGGCCATAGAGGGTCATGGTGGGGTCATGGTGGGCTCAGAGGGGCTGAGGGGGGTCATGGTGGGGTCAGAGAGGTCATGGTGGGGTCAGAGAGGTCGTGGTGGGGTCATAGAGGTCATGATGGGGTCAGAGGGGTCCTGATGGGATCAGAGAGGCCACGGTGAGCTCAGACAATCCACAGCTCATCACACCAAACTCACCCCAACCCCCCCCTCTCTCCTCCCTCTCCTCCCCCTCCCCACAGCCGCAGACCCTCCACCTCCCGACGAAGACCCCTCCAGCACCACCACCACCACCACCACCCCCCCTACCACCACCACCACCACCACCACCGCCGCCCCCTGCCCATCCCCCCCCTGCCCTACCCCAACCCCGACCCCCGAGGAACCCCCCGGCGAGGACGACACCTCCTCCTCCTCCTCATCCTCCTCCTCCTCGTCGGAGGCCGAAGCTCCGGTGCGCGGCCTGGCCGAAGAAGCCGTGCCGGCCGTTCTCCGCGCCTGCGTCAGCATGTTGGGGGTGCCCGTGGACCCCGACACGCTGCACGCCACGCTGCGCCTGTGCCTGCGCCTCACCAGGCAGCACAAACACGCGCTGCTCTTCGCCGAGCTGCGCTCCACGCGCACCATCCTGGCGCTGACGCAGAGCTCCGGCTTCACGGGCTTCACGCCGCTCGTGACGCTGCTCTTCCGCCACATCATCGAGGATCCCTGCACGCTGAGGCACACCATGGAGAAGGTAATGGGGAGGGAGGGGGAAAAGGGGGGTTGTGTCACCGTGGTGGCCCCATGGTGTGCTTGTGGTGTGCTCGAAATGTCCTCGTGGTGTCAGACCAAAATGTCCCCATGGTGTCAGACCAAAATGTCCTCATGGTGTCCCCATGGTGTGCTTGTGGTATGCCCAGAATGTGCCCGTGGTGTCCCCATGGTGTCCTCATGGTGTCAGCCCAAAATGTCCCCATGGTGTCCTCATGGTGTCCCCATGGTGTGCTTGTGGTGTGCTCAGAATGTGCCCGTGGTGTCCCCAAAATGTCCCCATGGTGTTCTTGTGGTATGCCCAGAATGTCCCCATGGTGTCCCCAAAAGGTCTCCGTGGTGTCCCCATGGTATGCCCAGAATGTGCCTGTGGTGTCCCCAAAATGTCCCCATGGTGTCCCCCACAAGGTCCCCATGGTGTCCTCATGGTATGGCCAAAATGTGCCCATGGTGTCCTTATGGTGTCCCCATGGTGTCAGCCCAAAATGTCCCCAAGGTGTTCTCATGGTGTCCCCATGGTGTGCTTGTGGTGTGCCCAGAATGTGCCCATGGTGTCCCCATGGTGTCAGCCCAAAATGTCCCCCTTGGTGTCCTCATGGTATGCCCAAATACCCCCATGGTGTCCCCCACAAGGTCCCCGTGGTTTCCTTGTGGTATCCGCCCAAAATGTCCCCATGGTGTCCTCGTGGTATGCCCAAAAAGTGGCCGTGGTGTTGCCCACAAGGTCCCCATGGTGTCCTCATGGTCTGCCCAGAATGTGCCCGTGGTGTCCCCATGGTGTCCGCCCAAAATGTCCCCATGGTGTCCTCATGGCATACCTAGAATGTGCCCATGGTGTCCCCCACAAGGTCCCTGTGGTGTCCTCATGGTGTGCCCGAAATGTCCCCGTGGTGTGCCCAGAATGTCACCATGGTGTCCCCATAGTGTCCTCATGATGTGCCCAAAATGTCCCCATGGTGTCCTTGTGGTGTGCCCGAAATGTCTCCGTGGTGTTCTCATGGTATGCCCAGAATGTGCCCGGGGTGTTCCCAAAATGTCCCCATGGTGTCAGACCAAAATGTCCCCATGGTGTCCTCATGGTGTCCCCATGGTGTGCTTGTGGTGTGCCCAGAATGTGCCTGTGGTGTCCCCACAAGGTCCCCGTGGTGTCCTCGTGGTATGGCCAAAATGTGCCCATGGTGTCCTCATGGTGTCCCCATGGTGTCAGCCCAAAATGTCCCCCTTGGTGTCCTCATGGTGTCCCCTTGGTGTCCCCACCATATGCCCAAAATGTCCCCATGGTGTCCCCATGGTGTCCCAATGGTACGCCCACAATGTCTCCATGGTATCTCCACAATATCCCGACGATGGCCCCTGCTGTCCCCACACTGTCCCCACACTGTCCCCACGGTGTCCCCTGCTGTCCCCACACTGTCCTCACGGTGTCCCCACACAGGTGGTGCGCTCGGCGGCCACCAACGGGGCTGGCAGCACCACGTCCGGGGTGGTCTCTGGCAGCCTGGGCTGTCCCCTGCTGTCCCCACGGTGTCCCCACAGTGTCCCCACACTGTCCCCTGCTGTCCCCACACAGGTGGTGCGCTCGGCGGCCACCAGCGGGGCTGGCAGCACCACGTCGGGGGTGGTTTGTGTCCCACCTGGGCTGTCCCCACAGTGTCCCCTGCTGTCCCCACACTGTCCCCACGGTGTCCCCACACAGGTGGTGAGGTCAGCGGCCACCAGCGGGGCTGGCAGCACCACGTCGGGGGTGGTTTGTGTCCCACCTGGGCTGTCCCCTGCTGTCCCCACGGTGTCCCCACAGTGTCCCCTGCCGTCCCCACACAGGTGGTGAGGTCGGCGGCCACCAGCGGGGCTGGCAGCACCACGTCGGGGGTGGTTTGTGTCCCACCTGGGCTGTCCCCACAGTGTCCCCTGCTGTCCCCACACTGTCCCCACGGTGTCCCCACACAGGTGGTGAGGTCGGCGGCCACCAGCGGGGCTGGCAGCACCAC
The DNA here is from genome assembly GCA_014839755.1 of Sylvia borin. Taxonomy (NCBI): domain Eukaryota; kingdom Metazoa; phylum Chordata; class Aves; order Passeriformes; family Sylviidae; genus Sylvia; species Sylvia borin. Next base: position 324 of record JACEWE010000081.1, on the reverse strand, counting down.
GTCGGGGGTGGTCTCTGGCAGCCTGGGCTGTCCCCTGCTGTCCCCACACTGTCCCCTGCTGTCCCCACACTGTCCCCACGGTGTCCCCACGGTGTCCCCTGCTGTCCCCACGGTGTCCCCACGGTGTCCCCTGCTGTCCCCACACAGGTGGTGCGCTCGGCGGCCACCAGCGGGGCTGGCAGCACCACGTCGGGGGTGGTCTCTGTCCCACCTGGGCTGTCCCCTGCTGTCCCCACGGTGTCCCCACACTGTCCCCACGGTGTCCCCTGCTGTCCCCACGGTGTCCCCACACTGTCCCCACGGTGTCCCCACACAGGTGGTGCG
>JACEWE010000078.1:0-136883 GCA_014839755.1 Sylvia borin | reverse complement strand
CACTCTCAGGTCAGCCAGGATTCCTAATTTGTGGTACCTTGGGTCTGGGAGAAATCCTGATCCGTCTCGAAATCTAGGCGGCGGAAATGGCCTGTCCCGGGCACGGCGTCTTGGATACGGACGGTAGCCCTTTTCCCTGGGAAACTGAACACCCCCATCCAGGTTCCTGATGTCATTTTGCAGGATACATTTGGCACTCTCAGCTCAGCCAGGATTCCAATTTGTGGTACCTTGGGTCTGGGAGAAATCCTGATCCGTCTCGAAATCTAGGCGGCAAAATGGCTGTCCTGGACCCGTGGTCTTGGATACGGACGGTGGCCCTTTTCCCTGGGAAACTGAACACCCCCATCCAGGTTCCTGATGTCATTTTGCAGGATACCTTTGGCACTCTCAGCTCAGCCAGGATTCCAATTTGTGGTACCTTGGGTCTGGGAGAAATCCTGATCCGTCTCGAAATCTAGGCGGCAAATGGCTGTCCCTGGCACGGCGTCTTGGATACGGACGGTAGCCCTTTTCCCTGGGAAACTGAACACCCCCATCCCAGGTTCCTGATGTCATTTTGCAGGATACCTTTGGCACTCTCAGATCAGCCAGGATTCCAATTTGTGGTACCTTGGGTCTGGGAGAAATCCTGATCCGTCTCGAAATCTAGGCGGCAAAATGGCTGTCCTGGACCCATGGTCTTGGATACGGACGGTGGCCCTTTTCCCTGGGAAACTGAACACCCCCATCCAGGTTCCTGATGTCATTTTGCAGGATACCTTTGGCACTCTCAGATCAGCCAGGATTCCAATTTGTGGTACCTTGGGTCTGGGAGAAATCCTGATCCGTCTCGAAATCTAGGCGGCGAAATGGCTGTCCCTGGACCCGTGGTCTTGGATACGGACGGTGGCCCTTTTCCCTGGGAAACTGAACACCCCCATCCAGGTTCCTGATGTCATTTTGCAGGATACCTTTGGCACTCTCAGGCCAGCCAGGATTCTAATTTGTGGTACCTTGGGTCTGGGAGAAATCCTGATCCGTCTCGAAATCTAGGCGGCCAAATGGCTGTCCTGGACCACTGGTCTTGGATACGGACGGTAGGCCCTTTTCCCTGGGAAACTGAACACCCCCATCCAGGTTCCTGATGTCATTTTGCAGGATACCTTTGGCACTCTCAGCTCAGCCAGGATTCCAATTTGTGGTACCTTGGGTCTGGGAGAAATCCTGATCCGTCTCGAAATCTAGGCGGCAAAATGGCTGTCCTGGACCCGTGGTCTTGGATACGGACGGTGGCCCTTTTCCCTGGGAAACTGAACACCCCCATCCAGGTTCCTGATGTCATTTTGCAGGATACCTTTGGCACTCTAAGCTCAGCCAGGATTCCAATTTGTGGTACCTTGGGTCTGGGAGAAATCCTGATCCGTCTCGAAATCTAGGCGGCGGAAGGCCGGTCCCGGGCACGGCGTCTTGGATACGGACGGTAGCCCTTTTCCCTGGGAAACTGAACACCCCCATCCAGGTTCCTGATGTCATTTTGCAGGATACCTTTGGCACTCTCAGGCCAGCCAGGATTCTAATTTGTGGTACCTTGGGTCTGGGAGAAATCCTGATCCGTCTCGAAATCTAGGCGGCGGAAGGCCGGTCCCGGGCACGGCGTCTTGGATACGGACGGTAGCCCTTTTCCCTGGGAAACTGAACACCCCCATCCAGGTTCCTGATGTCATTTTGCAGGACACATTTGGCACTCTCAGCTCAGCCAGGATTCCAATTTGTGGTACCTTGGGTCTGGGAGAAATCCTGATCCGTCTCGAAATCTAGGCGGCAAAATGGCTGTCCTGGCACCCGTGGTCTTGGATACGGACGGTGGCCCTTTTCCCTGGGAAACTGAACACCCCCATCCAGGTTCCTGATGTCATTTTGCAGGATACCTTTGGCACTCTCAGCTCAGCCAGGATTCCAATTTGTGGTACCTTGGGTCTGGGAGAAATCCTGATCCGTCTCGAAATCTAGGCGGCGGAAGGCCGGTCCCGGGCACGGCGTCTTGGATACGGACGGTAGCCCTTTTCCCTGGGAAACTGAACACCCCCATCCAGGTTCCTGATGTCATTTTGCAGGATACCTTTGGCACTCTCAGGCCAGCCAGGATTCTAATTTGTGGTACCTTGGGTCTGGGAGAAATCCTGATCCGTCTCGAAATCTAGGCGGCAAAATGGCTGTCCCGGGACCGGCGTCTTGGATACGGACGGTAGCCCTTTTCCCTGGGAAACTGAACACCCCCATCCAGGTTCCTGATGTCATTTTGCAGGATACCTTTGGCACTCTCAGCTCAGCCAGGATTCCAATTTGTGGTACCTTGGGTCTGGGAGAAATCCTGATCCGTCTCGAAATCTAGGCGGCGAAATGGCTGTCCTGGACCCGTGGTCTTGGATACGGACGGTGGCCCTTTTCCCTGGGAAACTGAACTCCCACCCTCCAGGTTCCTGATGTCATTTTGCAGGATACCTTTGGCACTCTCAGGCCAGCCAGGATTCTAATTTGTGGTACCTTGGGTCTGGGAGAAATCCTGATCCGTCTCGAAATCTAGGCGGCGGAAGGCCGGTCCCGGGCACGGCGTCTTGGATACGGACGGTAGCCCTTTTCCCTGGGAAACTGAACACCCCCATCCAGGTTCCTGATGTCATTTTGCAGGATACCTTTGGCACTCTCAGGCCAGCCAGGATTCTAATTTGTGGTACCTTGGGTCTGGGAGAAATCCTGATCCGTCTCGAAATCTAGGCGGCAAAATGGCTGTCCTGGACCCGTGGTCTTGGATACGGACGGTGGCCCTTTTCCCTGGGAAACTGAACACCCCCATCCAGGTTCCTGATGTCATTTTGCAGGATACCTTTGGCACTCTCAGGCTAGCCAGGATTCCAATTTGTGGTACCTTGGGTCTGGGAGAAATCCTGATCCGTCTCGAAATCTAGGCGGCGGAAGGCCGGTCCCGGGCACGGCGTCTTGGATACGGACGGTAGGCCCTTTTCCCTGGGAAACTGAACACCCCCATCCAGGTTCCTGATGTCATTTTGCAGGATACCTTTGGCACTCTCAGCTCAGCCAGGATTCCAATTTGTGGTACCTTGGGTCTGGGAGAAATCCTGATCCGTCTCGAAATCTAGGCGGCAAAATGGCTGTCCTGGACCCGTGGTCTTGGATACGGACGGTGGCCCTTTTCCCTGGGAAACTGAACACCCCCATCCAGGTTCCTGATGTCATTTTGCAGGATACCTTTGGCACTCTCAGCTCAGCCAGGATTCCAATTTGTGGTACCTTGGGTCTGGGAGAAATCCTGATCCGTCTCGAAATCTAGGCGGCGGAAGGCCGGTCCCGGGCACGGCGTCTTGGATACGGACGGTAGCCCTTTTCCCTGGGAAACTGAACACCCCCATCCAGGTTCCTGATGTCATTTTGCAGGATACCTTTGGCACTCTCAGGCCAGCCAGGATTCTAATTTGTGGTACCTTGGGTCTGGGAGAAATCCTGATCCGTCTCGAAATCTAGGCGGCGGAAGGCCGGTCCTGGACACGGCGTCTTGGATACGGACGGTAGCCCTTTTCCCTGGGAAACTGAACTACCCCCATCCAGGTTCCTGATGTCATTTTGCAGGACACATTTGGCACTCTCAGGCTCAGCCAGGATTCCAATTTGTGGTACCTTGGGTCTGGGAGAAATCCTGATCCGTCTCGAAATCTAGGCGGCAAAATGGCTGTCCTGGACCCGTGGTCTTGGATACGGACGGTGGCCCTTTTCCCTGGGAAACTGAACACCCCCCATCCAGGTTCCTGATGTCATTTTGCAGGATACCTTTGGCACTCTCAGGCCAGCCAGGATTCCAATTTGTGGTACCTTGGGTCTGGGAGAAATCCTGATCCGTCTCGAAATCTAGGCGGCGGAAGGCCGGTCCCGGGCACGGCGTCTTGGATACGGACGGTAGCCCTTTTCCCTGGGAAACTGAACACCCCCATCCAGGTTCCTGATGTCATTTTGCAGGATACCTTTGGCACTCTCAGGTCAGCCAGGATTCCAATTTGTGGTACCTTGGGTCTGGGAGAAATCCTGATCCGTCTCGAAATCTAGGCGGCAAAATGGCTGTCCTGGACCCGTGGTCTTGGATACGGACGGTGGCCCTTTTCCCTGGGAAACTGAACACCCCCATCCAGGTTCCTGATGTCATTTTGCAGGATACCTTTGGCACTCTCAGGCCAGCCAGGATTCTAATTTGTGGTACCTTGGGTCTGGGAGAAATCCTGATCCGTCTCGAAATCTAGGCGGCGGAAGGCCGGTCCCGGGCACGGCGTCTTGGATACGGACGGTAGCCCTTTTCCCTGGGAAACTGAACACCCCCATCCAGGTTCCTGATGTCATTTTGCAGGATACCTTTGGCACTCTCAGGCCAGCCAGGATTCTAATTTGTGGTACCTTGGGTCTGGGAGAAATCCTGATCCGTCTCGAAATCTAGGCGGCGGAAGGATGGACTCGGGCACGGCGTCTTGGATACGGACGGTAGCCCTTTTCCCTGGGAAACTGAACACCCCCATCCAGGTTCCATGATGTCATTTTGCAGGATACCTTTGGCACTCTCAGGCCAGCCAGGATTCTAATTTGTGGTACCTTGGGTCTGGGAGAAATCCTGATCCGTCTCGAAATCTAGGCGGCAAAATGGCTGGTCCCGGGCACGGCGTCTTGGATACGGACAGGTAGCCCTTTTCCCTGGGAAACTGAACACCCCCATCCAGGTTCCTGATGTCATTTTGCAGGACACATTTGGCACTCTCAGCTCAGCCAGGATTCCAATTTGTGGTACCTTGGGTCTGGGAGAAATCCTGATCCGTCTCGAAATCTAGGCGGCAAAATGGCTGTCCTGGACCCGTGGTCTTGGATACGGACGGTGGCCCTTTTCCCTGGGAAACTGAACTCCCACCCCCAGGTTCCTGATGTCATTTTGCAGGATACCTTTGGCACTCTCAGGCCAGCCAGGATTCTAATTTGTGGTACCTTGGGTCTGGGAGAAATCCTGATCCGTCTCGAAATCTAGGCGGCAGAAGGCCGGTCCCGGGCACGGCGTCTTGGATACGGACGGTAGCCCTTTTCCCTGGGAAACTGAACACCCCCATCCAGGTTCCTGATGTCATTTTGCAGGATACCTTTGGCACTCTCAGGCCAGCCAGGATTCTAATTTGTGGTACCTTGGGTCTGGGAGAAATCCTGATCCGTCTCGAAATCTAGGCGGCGGAAGGCCGGTCCCGGGCACGGCGTCTTGGATACGGACGGTAGCCCTTTTCCCTGGGAAACTGAACACCCCCATCCAGGTTCCTGATGTCATTTTGCAGGACACATTTGGCACTCTCAGGTCAGCCAGGATTCCAATTTGTGGTACCTTGGGTCTGGGAGAAATCCTGATCCGTCTCGAAATCTAGGCGGCAAAATGGCTGTCCTGGACCCGTGGTCTTGGATACGGACGGTGGCCCTTTTCCCTGGGAAACTGAACTCCCACCCCCAGGTTCCTGATGTCATTTTGCAGGATACCTTTGGCACTCTCAGCTCAGCCAGGATTCCAATTTGTGGTACCTTGGGTCTGGGAGAAATCCTGATCCGTCTCGAAATCTAGGCCGCGGAAGGCCGGTCCCGGGCACGGCATCTTGGATACGGACGGTAGCCCTTTTCCCTGGGAAACTGAACACTCCCATCCAGGTTCCTGATGTCATTTTGCAGGATACCTTTGGCACTCTCAGGCCAGCCAGGATTCTAATTTGTGGTACATTGGGTCTGGGAGAAATCCTGATCCATCTCGAAATCTAGGCGGCGGAAGGCCGGTCCCGGGCACGGCGTCTTGGATACGGACGGTGGCCCTTTTCCCTGGGAAACTGAACACCCCCATCCAGGTTCCTGATGTCGTTTTGCAGGATACCTTTGGCACTCTCAGGCCAGCCAGGATTCTAATTTGTGGTACCTTGGGTCTGGGAGAAATCCTGATCCGTCTCGAATTCTAGGCTGTGGAAGGCCGGGCCCGGGCGTGTGGTTTTGGATACGAACGGTTTTCCTTTTGCCTGAGAGATTAAACACAGATCCGGAGGATCATATTACAGTACCACTGTGCGTCCACTCCATCGGAGCACTGCCGCGCCGCTCTGTCGGTGGATCCCAAGGGCTCGACTGCAGTACCGCCTTCTGCCCATCCAGGTGGCAGCATTGCCCTGTGCGCAGCCCAGCGCTGTTACGGACTCGAGCTGCAGTAACGCTCTCTGCCCACACGCTGGCAGCACTGCCTTGTGCGCAGTCCGGGCACGGTGGCAGCACTGCCTTGAGCGCAGCCCGGGCTGTTCCGGGTTCGAGTTGCAGTAGCGCTCTCTGCCCACACGGTGGCAGCACTGCCTTGTGCGGGGCCCGGGGCTGTTACGGGCTCGAGCTGCAGTACCTCTCTCTGCCCACACGGTGGCGGCACTGCCTTGAGCGCACCCCAGGTCTGTTACGGGCCCGAGCTGCAGTACCTCTCTCTGCCCACACGGTGGCGGCACTGCCTTGAGCGCACCCCAGGTCTGTTACGGGCTCGAGCTGCAGTACCGCTCTCTGCCCACACGGTGGCGGCACTGCCGCACAGCCCGGGCAGCGGCCAGAGGCAAAAAAGCACCAGGCCCAAAATTCCCTTCCCACCTCCTCTCGAATAAATGGCCCAAAAGACCCCCCCCACCACGACCGCAAAACCCGGCCATCAACCAAACGAGCCTTGAGTTTGGGCTATATTTCGACATTTTCTATTAAAATTTTCCTATTTTATCATTACCCTGTATCTTTTGTATTCCTATCTGTGTTATCATGCATTATAATACACTTCACATGTAATATGTATTTACTTATATTATTAATATCATTTTGTATTTATCCTTTTTTTGTTTCTTATATTTTTCTATCTTTTTACTTATTTTTTAAATTACTGTCTAAAATATTAACTAATCATCAATATTTTAAACTTGATGAATTCATGCACCTAACACATCAGCACCACAGTTAATTAGAATTAAATGAGCTTAAGTTTTTAAGCGGTCAAGCTGTTATTTTTATTTAAATAATATTGGCATACATTATAAATAATTGACATCTATTGTAACTTGACATATATTAAATAATCTTGATTCTGTCCAGGTGTCCAGTGGACTAGGCGGCCATTTTTCAACCTCTTAATTGCTAAAAGCCAAAATTCCATGTCCTTGGGAAAGAAAGATTTCGGGGCAAAAAGGAACAAAGAAAACACAAAAAAATAAAACAAGTCAAAAATATATAAACTAAGAAATACATTTAAAATATAGAAAGAAAATAACATTTAAAAGTATCAAAATAAAATGGAAAATAAAAAATAAAATTCAATTAAAAACTAATATAAAAAACCTCAAAGTAATTTAAACTGAAGAAAGAACTAAGTAATAAAATAAAAAAAAAAATCTAAAAAAACATCTAAATCCCAGCTTGCTTGGAAAACAAGCTCAGGAGTTTCGAACATAGAAAATTTCTGGAACAGTCATGAAATCGGTGGAACCATGATTTAAAATCTGCTGCTTCTGCTCTGATTTTAAAGGGAAGTGGGAATTCAACAGGTCCAGTTACTCCTGTCCAAGAGTGACCTGTATTTTGTGGGAGTAGATGCAAAGAAACTCAAGACTTACTTGTATTTGACATCTGAAACTCTGTGGGGCAGAGATTAGTGGGGTAGAGAAACAGGGTCAGGATATGTACGGGGCAAGAAAATATGTGGGGCAGAGATCTGTGGTGAGAAAAATAGGGTCAGAGAAATCTGTGGGTCAGGGAACATCATTCCCACACATTACCTGCCCCACAGATCACAAACTGAGTCCCACATCCTCACCCTCTTCCTTCCCCACATATTGACCACATTGTTCTCTGCCCCACACATTCTTGACCATAGATTTCTGTGCCCCACAGATTTTCTGACCCCATTTTTCTGTCCTCAGCTCTGCCCCACACAGCTGCTAGGTAGACCTGTTGTCTAACAAGTTATGACTTAAAACTGTAGTTTTAAATTTAGTAAAGATCAAGTTTTGCTGCTAAGAATTAAGGAGGTGGCATGTTGGTGCTATTGCTTTAACCTTCTGATATTAGAGGGTATTTGTGCCATAAATTCATTATCAAAGCAGCTAACATTAAAATAAGAATCCCTTAAAATAAAGTTCACCAAAAAAAGTGTCAAAAATCAAGATATAAGCTGAACAGGTATTTACAAAAAAAAAAAAAAAGCAGTCCTTAGTGTGTATAACTTGACAGCCCCTCATGTTTTCAGTCCTTACCATATTTTTTTACCAAGTTCATGATTAAAACTGTGTAGAAAGCTCAAAAAATTAAAAAGAAATTTAAAAAAACAATATGCAGGACAAAACTACACAAGTCCCCAAGCACCCTCAGTGGGGAGCTGTGTCAGGCCCAGGTGTTTGGTCGCTGCGGTGCTCTGCCAGGGATTTTATCCAGCTGCATCTGAAAGAAAGTTAGGATAAAAGTCAAAGTGCGGCAGGGTAACTTGACAGCTCCAGACATCTTGTGGCAACCCAGGAATACCCGCCACAGGCCAACTACACCCTACGTGACAAACTTCAAGTCCCCTGGGACTTGTCCTATCACCCCTACACCCAGACTGAGCAGCAAGGCAGAGCAGCTCCGGGCCAAACACACACAGACACCCGTGACACAGGACAGGACAAACGAGGGGACACAACAGGGACAGAAATCTCTTGGCAAGAAGAACGACCCTGAGGACTCAGGATCAGATGACCGAGGTAAGACTGAGGGTGAGCCTGACCAGGCTCAGAGAACCCTGCGGCAAGAAGATGCCAATGGGATCAATTATCCCAAGAAACGCAGAGATGGATGCCCGAGAATCTTATGGTCAGAATCCTCTACCTATCTTTGCATTTCTACAAGACCTAATCCTCAACAATGGATCGTGGCAGTGCACAGCTGTGGACACAGCTCAGAACAAGACCTGAAAAGGCACCAGACCGGATGCTTGTGAAGAGAGATGGATTCTGGTGCATGTCTGAGCACCCGAGTCAAAGGCACCTGGCCGAGGAACGCAGAGACCAGAGATGCTGAGAGTGATGCCAGGGTTTTGATAAGCCCCTCGAAGGGCTAAGGGAAAACACATCAAAGACGAAACACATAAAACACACAGAGTGCACAACAGACAGGTGGCATAACTCAACCTGGGACTGCTCTGCCCTGCTCACCTCAGCACAGGGATCAAAAATGAGATTTCCCCTTAATGTAGCCTGAGGGGTCACATCTTGGACATCCCCGACTCCAAACCTGACTCAAAGCTCCCTCCTGCTGACCCCTGCCCTGGCACCCCGATTTCATCCCCTCCGTGAGCCAGAGCCCTCCACTTATCTCTCGGATGTCTGAGGATGCAAATCCACGCCGGGTGCCAAAGAAGGCCACCTCACCCTCAGGGAAATTCCTGGTGTCACCGGGCTGCTCTCTCAGTCAGCTACAACAAAGATGACCCAACATGAACGCGTGATCTTAGCAGCACATCGGCCAAAAACCAGCAATTCTGCTACTCACCATCTCCTAACAGTGCCCAGGCCATCGGGCCCCGTGCTTCAGCCGCGCCCAGAGGCCAACGCCGACGTCACGGGCTGTGCCTGGGTGAAGAGCAGACAAGGTGACGTGGCACTGCTGAAACTCCAGGGGACCCTCGCTCCTCCTCCCCAAATCCTAACCCCAACTGCTCAGTCATTATACAAGCCTGGCTGGATGGTGCCTTCAAATGGAGAAGATCGAGGCTTCCTCACAGAGTCCTGAAATGCTCCGGAGGGCTCACGAGCCAGGTGAACCAGGTCTGTAGTGCGGCGTCAGGCGACTGCACAGCCTAAAACACACAATAACTGAGGCTTAGAGTTCCGCCAGTGACTGAGGCAGGAGCAACAGCAACAGCTTCTGTCCACCCATCACTGCTCACCGTGCCCACTGCATCTTGACTGCTGATATCCGGCTTCACCTCCTAAAACAAAGACAAAGAACAGTGCTGTAACATAACCACCATTTACACCTCCCCTGCAAACACAAACGGTGACTGACCTTCTCGGGGGAGCCCCCGCACCAAGGATGGGGTGCTCTGCCACGGATTTCATCCAGCTGCATCTGAAAGAAAGTTAGGATAAAAGTCAAAGTGCGGCAGGGTAACTTGACAGCTCCAGACATCTTGTGGCAACCCAGGAATACCCTCCACAGGCCAACTACACCCTACGTGACAAACTTCAAGTCCCCGGGACTTGTCCTATCACCCCTACACCCAGACTGAGCAGCAAGGCAGAGCAGCTCCGGGCCAAACACACACAGACACCCGTGACACAGGACAGGACAAACGAGGGGACACAACAGGGACAGAAATCTCTTGGCAAGAAGAACGACCCTGAGGACTCAGGATCAGATGACCGAGGTAAGACTGAGGGTGAGCTGACCAGGCTCAGAGAACCCTGCGGCAAGAAGATGCCAATGGGATCAATTATCCCAAGAAACGCAGAGATGGATGCCCGAGAATCTTATGGTCAGAATCCTCTACCTATCTTGGCATTTCTACAAGACCTAATCCTCAACAATGGATCATGGCAGTGCACAGCTGTGGACACAGCTCAGAACAAGACCTGAAAAGGCACCAGACCGGATGCTTGTGAAGAGAGATGGATTCTGGTGCATGTCTGAGCACCTGAGTCAAAGGCACCTGGCCGAGGAACGCAGAGACCAGAGATGCTGAGAGTGATGCCAGGGTTTTGATAAGCCCCTCGAAGGGCTAAGGGAAAACACGTGAGAGACGAAACACATAAAACACACAGAGTGCACAACAGACAGGTGGCATAACTCAACCTGGGACTGCTCTGCCCTGCTCACCTCAGCACAGGGATCAAAAATGAGATTTCCCCTTAATGTAGCCTGAGGGGTCACATCTTGGACATCCCCAACTCCAAACCTGACTCAAAACACTCTCCTGGTGACCCCTGCCCTGGCACCCCGATTTCATCCCCTCTGTGAGCCGGAGCCCTCCACTTATCTCTCGGATGTCTGAGGACGCAAATCCACGCCGGGTGCCAAATGAGGCCGCTTCGCCCTCAGGGAAATTCCTGGTGTCACCGGGCTGCTCTCTCAGTCAGCTACAACAAAGATGACCCAACATGAACGCGTGATCTTAGCAGCACATCGGCCAAAAACCAGCAATTCTGCTACTCACCATCTCCTAACAGTGCCCAGGCCATCGGGCCCCGTGCTTCAGCCGCGCCCAGAGGCCAACGCCGACGTCACGGGCTGTGCCTGGGTGAAGAGCAGACAAGGTGACGTGGCATTGCTGAAACTCCAGGGGACCCTCGCTCCTCCTCCCCAAATCCTAACCCCAACTGCTCAGTCATTATACAAGCCTGGCTGGATGGTGCCTTCAAATGGAGAAGATCGAGGCTTCCTCACAGAGTCCTGAAATGCTCCGGAGGGCTCACGAGCCAGGTGAACCAGGTCTGTAGTGCGGCGTCAGGCGACTGCACAGCCTAAAACACACAGTAACTGAGGCTTAGAGTTCCACCAGTGAACGAGACAGGAGCAACAGCAACAGCTTCTGTCCACCCATCACTGCTCACCGTGCCCACTGCATCTTGACTGCTGATATCCGGCTTCACCTCCTAAAACAAAGACAAAGAACAGTGCTGTAACATAACCACCATTTACACCTCCCCTGCAAACACAAACGGTGACTGACCTTCTCGGGGGAGCCCCCGCACCAAGGATGGGGTGCTCTGCCACGGATTTTATCCAGCTGCATCTGAAAGAAAGTTAGGATAAAAGTCAAAGTGCGGCAGGGTAACTTGACAGCTCCAGACATCTTGTGGCAACCCAGGAATACCCTCCACAGGCCAACTACACCCGACGTGACAAACTTCAAGTCCCCGGGACTTGTCCTATCACCCCTACACCCAGACTGAGCAGCAAGGCAGAGCAGCTCCGGGCCAAACACACACAGACACCCGTGACACAGGACAGGACAAACGAGGGGACACAACAGGGACAGAAATCTCATGGCAAGAAGAACGACCCTGAGGACTCAGGATCAGATGACCGAGGTAAGACTGAGGGTGAGCTGACCAGGCTCAGAGAACCCTGCGGCAAGAAGATGCCAATGGGATCAATTATCCCAAGAAACGCAGAGATGGATGCCCGAGAATCTTATGGTCAGAATCCTCTACCTATCTTTGCATTTCTACAAGACCTAATCCTCAACAATGGATCGTGGCAGTGCACAGCTGTGGACACAGCTCAGAACAAGACCTGAAAAGGCACCAGACCGGATGCTTGTGAAGAGAGATGGATTCTGGTGCATGTCTGAGCACCCGAGTCAAAGGCACCTGGCCGAGGAACGCAGAGACCAGAGATGCTGAGAGTGATGCCAGGGTTTTGATAAGCCCCTCGAAGGGCTAAGGGAAAACACATGAAAGACGAAACACATAAAACACACAGAGTGCACAACGCACAGGTGGCATAACTCAACCTGGGACTACTCTGCACTGCTCACCTCAGCACAGGGATCAAAAATGAGATTTCCCCTTAATGTAGCCTGAGGGGTCACATCTTGGACATCCCCACCTCCAAACCTGACTCAAAACTCCCTCCTGGTGACCCCTGCCCTGGCAACCCTGATTTCATCCCCTCTGTGAGCCGGAGCCCTCCACTTATCTCTCGGATGTCTGAGGATGCAAATCCACGCCGGGTGCCAAATGAGGCCGCTTCACCCTCAGGGAAATTCCTGGTGTCACCGGGCTGCTCTCTCAGTCAGCTACAACAAAGATGACCCAACATGAACGCGTGATCTTAGCAGCACATCGGCCAAAAACCAGCAATTCTGCTACTCACCATCTCCTAACAGTGCCCAGGCCATCGGGCCCCGTGCTTCAGCTGCGCCCAGAGGCCAACGCCGACGTCACGGGCTGTGCCTGGGTGAAGAGCAGACAAGGTGACGTGGCATTGCTGAAACTCCAGGGGACCCTCGCTCCTCCTCCCCGAATCCTAACCCCAACTGCTCAGTCATTATACAAGCCTGGCTGGATGGTGCCTTCAAATGGAGAAGATCGAGGCTTCCTCACAGAGTCCTGAAATGCTCCGGAGGGCTCACGAGCCAGGTGAACCAGGTCTGTAGTGCGGCGTCAGGCGACTGCACAGCCTAAAACACACAATAACTGAGGCTTAGAGTTCCACCAGTGAATGAGGCAGGAGCAACAGCAACAGCTTCTGTCCACCCATCACTGCTCACCGTGCCCACTGCATCTTGACTGCTGATATCCGGCTTCACCTCCTAAAACAAAGACAAAGAACAGTGCTGTAACATAACCACCATTTACACCTCCCCTGCAAACACAAACGGTGACTGACCTTCTCGGGGGAGCCCCCGCACCAAGGATGGGGTGCTCTGCCACGGATTTTATCCAGCTGCATCTGAAAGAAAGTTAGGATAAAAGTCAAAGTGCTGCAGGGTAACTTGACAGCTCCAGACATCTTGTGGCAACCCAGGAATACCCTCCACAGGCCAACTACACCCTACGTGACAAACTTCAAGTCCCCGGGACTTGTCCTATCACCCCTACACCCAGACTGAGCAGCAAGGCAGAGCAGCTCCGGGCCAAACACACACAGACACCCGTGACACAGGACAGGACAAACGAGGGGACACAACAGGGACAGAAATCTCTTGGCAAGAAGAACGACCCTGAGGACTCAGGATCAGATGACCGAGGTAAGACTGAGGGTGAGCTGACCAGGCTCAGAGAACCCTGCAGCAAGAAGATGCCAATGGGATCAATTATCCCAAGAAACGCAAGAGATGGATGCCCGAGAATCTTATGGTCAGAATCCTCTACCTATCTTGCATTTCTACAAGACCTAATCCTCAAGCAATGGATCGTGGCAGTGCACAGCTGTGGACACAGCTCAGAACAAGACCTGAAAAGGCACCAGACCGGATGCTTGTGAAGAGAGATGGATTCTGGTGCATGTCTGAGCACCCGAGTCAAAGGCACCTGGCCGAGGAACGCAGAGACCAGAGATGCTGAGAGTGATGCCAGGGTTTTGATAAGCCCCTCGAAGGGCTAAGGGAAAACACATCAAAGACGAAACACATAAAACACACAGAGTGCACAACAGACAGGTGGCATAACTCAACCTGGGACTGCTCTGCCCTGCTCACCTCAGCACAGGGATCAAAAATGAGATTTACCCTTAATGTAGCCTGAGGGGTCACATCTTGGACATCCCCACCTCTAAACCTGACTCAAAACTCCCTCCTGCTGACCCCTGCCCTGGCACCCCGATTTCATCCCCTCTGTGAGCCAGGAGCCCTCCACTTATCTCTCGGACTGTCTGAGGATGCAAATCCACGCCGGGTGCCAAAGAAGGCCAGCCTCACCCTCAGGGAAATTCCTGGTGTCACCGGGCTGCTCTCTCAGTCAGCTACAACAAAGATGACCCAACATGAATGCGTGATCTTAGCAGCACATCGGCCAAAAACCAGCAATTCTGCTACTCACCATCTCCTAACAGTGCCCAGGCCATCGGGCCCCGTGCTTCAGCTGCGCCCAGAGGCCAACGCCGACGTCACGGGCTGTGCCTGGGTGAAGAGCAGACAAGGTGACGTGGCATTGCTGAAACTCCAGGGGACCCTCGCTCCTCCTCCCCGAATCCTAACCCCAACTGCTCAGTCATTATACAAGCCTGGCTGGATGGTGCCTTCAAATGGAGAAGATCGAGGCTTCCTCACAGAGTCCTGAAATGCTCCCGGAGGGCTCACGAGCCAGGTGAACCAGGTCTGTAGTGCGGCGTCAGGCGACTGCACAGCCTAAAACACACAGTAACTGAGGCTTAGAGTTCCACCAGTGAATGAGGCAGGAGCAACAGCAACAGCTTCTGTCCACCCATCACTGCTCACCGTGCCCACTGCATCTTGACTGCTGATATCCGGCTTCACCTCCTAAAACAAAGACAAAGAACAGTGCTGTAACATAACCACCATTTACACCTCCCCTGCAAACACAAACGGTGACTGACCTTCTCGGGGGAGCCCCCGCACCAAGGATGGGGTGCTCTGCCACGGATTTATCCAGCTGCATCTGAAAGAAAGTTAGGACACAGGTCAAATTGCTGCAGGGTAACTTGACAGCTCCAGACATCTTGTGGCAACCCAGGAATACCCTCCACAGGCCAACTACACCCTACGTGACAAATTTCAAGTCCCCGGGACTTGTCCTATCACCCCTACACCCAGACTGAGCAGCAAGGCAGAGCAGCTCCGGGCCAAACACACACAGACACCCGTGACACAGGACAGGACAAACGAGGGGACACAACAGGGACAGAAATCTCTTGGCAAGAAGAACGACCAAGAGGACTCAGGATCAGATGACCGAGGTAAGACTGAGGGTGAGCTGACCAGGCTCAGAGAACCCTGCGGCAAGAAGATGCCAATGGGATGAATTATCCCAAGAAACGCAGAGATGGATGCCCGAGAATCTTATGGTCAGAATCCTCTACCTATCCTTGCATTTCTACAAGACCTAATCCTCAAGAATGGATCGTGGCAGTGCACAGCTGTGGACACAGCTCAGAACAAGACCTGAAAAGGCACCAGACCGGATGCTTGTGAAGAGAGATGGATTCTGGTGCATGTCTGAGCACCCGAGTCAAAGGCACCTGGCCGAGGAACGCAGAGACCAGAGATGCTGAGAGTGATGCCAGGGTTTTGATAAGCCCCTCGAAGGGCTAAGGGAAAACACATGAAAGACGAAACACATAAAACACACAGAGTGCACAACAGACAGGTGGCATAACTCAACCTGGGACTGCTCTGCCCTGCTCACCTCAGCACAGGGATCAAAAATGAGATTTCCCCTTAATGTAGCCTGAGGGGTCACATCTTGGACATCCCCACCTCCAAACCTGACTCAAAACTCCCTCCTGCTGACCCCTGCCCTGGCACCCCGATTTCATCCCCTCTGTGAGCCGGAGCCCTCCACTTATCTCTCGGATGTCTGAGGATGCAAATCCACGCCGGGTGCCAAAGAAGGCCGCCTCGCCCTCAGGGAAATTCCTGGTGTCACCGGGCTGCTCTCTCAGTCAGCTACAACAAAGATGACCCAACATGAATGCGTGATCTTAGCAGCACATCGGCCAAAAACCAGCAATTCTGCTACTCACCATCTCCTAACAGTGCCCAGGCCATCGGGCCCCGTGCTTCAGCTGCGCCCAGAGGCCAACGCCGACGTCACGGGCTGTGCCTGGGTGAAGAGCAGACAAGGTGACGTGGCATTGCTGAAACTCCAGGGGACCCTCGCTCCTCCTCCCCGAATCCTAACCCCAACTGCTCAGTCATTATACAAGCCTGGCTGGATGGTGCCTTCAAATGGAGAAGATCGAGGCTTCCTCACAGAGTCCTGAAATGCTCCCGGAGGGCTCACGAGCCAGGTGAACCAGGTCTGTAGTGCGGCGTCAGGCGACTGCACAGCCTAAAACACACAATAACTGAGGCTTAGAGTTCCACCAGTGAATGAGGCAGGAGCAACAGCAACAGCTTCTGTCCACCCATCACTGCTCACCGTGCCCACTGCATCTTGACTGCTGATATCCGGCTTCACCTCCTAAAACAAAGACAAAGAACAGTGCTGTAACATAACCACCATTTACACCTCCCCTGCAAACACAAACGGTGACTGACCTTCTCGGGGGAGCCCCCGCACCAAGGATGGGGTGCTCTGCCACGGATTTTATCCAGCTGCATCTGAAAGAAAGTTAGGATAAAAGTCAAAGTGCTGCAGGGTAACTTGACAGCTCCAGACATCTTGTGGCAACCCAGGAATACCCTCCACAGGCCAACTACACCCTACGTGACAAACTTCAAGTCCCCGGGACTTGTCCTATCACCCCTACACCCAGACTGAGCAGCAAGGCAGAGCAGCTCCGGGCCAAACACACACAGACACCCGTGACACAGGACAGGACAAAAGAGGGGACACAACAGGGACAGAAATCTCTTGGCAAGAAGAACGACCCTGAGGACTCAGGATCAGATGACCGAGGTAAGACTGAGGGTGAGCTGACCAGGCTCAGAGAACCCTGCGGCAAGAAGATGCCAATGGGATCAATTATCCCAAGAAACGCAGAGATGGATGCCCGAGAATCTTATGGTCAGAATCCTCTACCTATCTTTGCATTTCTACAAGACCTAATCCTCAACAATGGATCATGGCAGTGCACAGCTGTGGACACAGCTCAGAACAAGACCTGAAAAGGCACCAGACCGGATGCTTGTGAAGAGAGATGGATTCTGGTGCATGTCTGAGCACCCGAGTCAAAGGCACCTGGCCGAGGAACGCAGAGACCAGAGATGCTGAGAGTGATGCCAGGGTTTTGATAAGCCCCTCGAAGGGCTAAGGGAAAACACATGAAAGACGAAACACATAAAACACACAGAGTGCACAACAGACAGGTGGCATAACTCAACCTGGGACTGCTCTGCCCTGCTCACCTCAGCACAGGGATCAAAAATGATCCCTTAATGTAGCCTGAGGGGTCACATCTTGGACATCCCCGCCTCCAAACCTGACTCAAAACTCCCTCCTGTTGACCCCTGCCCTGGCACCCCGATTTCATCCCCTCTGTGAGCCGGAGCCCTCCACTTATCTCTCGGATGTCTGAGGATGCAAATCCACGCCGGGTGCCAAATGAGGCCGCCTCGCCCTCAGGGAAATTCCTGGTGTCACCGGGCTGCTCTCTCAGTCAGCTACAACAAAGATGACCCAACATGAATGCGTGATCTTAGCAGCACATCGGCCAAAAACCAGCAATTCTGCTACTCACCATCTCCTAACAGTGCCCAGGTCCTCGGGCCCCGTGCTTCAGCTGCGCCCAGAGGCCAACGCCGACGTCACGGGCTGTGCCTGGGTGAAGAGCAGACAAGGTGACGTGGCACTGCTGAAACTCCAGGGGACCCTCGCTCCTCCTCCCCGAATCCTAACCCCAACTGCTCAGTCATTATACAAGCCTGGCTGGATGGTGCCTTCAAATGGAGAAGATCGAGGATCCTCACAGAGTCCTGAAATGCTCCCGGAGGGCTCACGAGCCAGGTGAACCAGGTCTGTAGTGCGGCGTCAGGCGACTGCACAGCCTAAAACACACAATAACTGAGGCTTAGAGTTCCACCAGTGAATGAGGCAGGAGCAACAGCAACAGCTTCTGTCCACCCATCACTGCTCACCGTGCCCACTGCATCTTGACTGCTGATATCCGGCTTCACCTCCTAAAACAAAGACAAAGAACAGTGCTGTAACATAACCACCATTTACACCTCCCCTGCAAACACAAACGGGGACTGACCTTCTCGGGGGAGCCCCCGCACCAAGGATGGGGTGCTCTGCCACGGATTTTATCCAGCTGCATCTGAAAGAAAGTTAGGACACAGGTCAAATTGCTGCAGGGTAACTTGACAGCTCCAGACATCTTGTGGCAACCCAGGAATACACTCCACAGGCCAACTATACCCTACGTGACAAACTTCAAGTCCCCCGGGACTTGTCCTATCACCCCTACACCCAGACTGAGCAGCAAGGCAGAGCAGCTCCGGGCCAAACACACACAGACACCCGTGACACAGGACAGGACAAACGAGGGGACACAACAGGGACAGAAATCTCTTGGCAAGAAGAACGACCCTGAGGACTCAGGATCAGATGACCGAGGTAAGACTGAGGGTGAGCTGACCAGGCTCAGAGAACCCTGCAGCAAGAAGATGACAATGGGATGAATTATCCCAAGAAACGCAGAGATGGATGCCCGAGAATCTTATGGTCAGAATCCTCTACCTATCTTTGCATTTCTACAAGACCTAATCCTCAACAATGGATCGTGGCAGTGCACAGCTGTGGACACAGCTCAGAACAAGACCTGAAAAGGCACCAGACCGGATGCTTGTGAAGAGAGATGGATTCTGGTGCATGTCTGAGCACCCGAGTCAAAGGCACCTGGCCGAGGAACGCAGAGACCAGAGATGCTGAGAGTGATGCCAGGGTTTTGATAAGCCCCTCGAAGGGCTAAGGGAAAACACATGAAAGACGAAACACATAAAACACACAGAGTGCACAACAGACAGGTGGCATAACTCAACCTGGGACTGCTCTGCCCTGCTCACCTCAGCACAGGGATCAAAAATGAGATTTTCCCTTAATGTAGCCTGAGGGGTCACATCTTGGACATCCCCACCTCCAAACCTGACTCAAAACTCCCTCCTGCTGACCCCTGCCCTGGCACCCCGATTTCATCCCCTCCTGTGAGCCAGGAGCCCTCCACTTATCTCTCGGATGTCTGAGGACGCAAATCCACGCCGGGTGCCAAAGAAGGCCACCTCACCCTCAGGGAAGTTCCTGGTGTCACCGGGCTGCTCTCTCAGTCAGCTACAACAAAGATGACCCAACATGAATGCGTGATCTTAGCAGCACATCGGCCAAAAACCAGCAATTCTGCTACTCACCATCTCCTAACAGTGCCCAGGCCATCGGGCCCCGTGCTTCAGCCTGCGCCCAGAGGCCAACGCCGACGTCACGGGCTGTGCCTGGGTGAAGAGCAGACAAGGTGACGTGGCATTGCTGAAACTCCAGGGGACCCTCGCTCCTCCTCCCCGAATCCTAACCCCAACTGCTCAGTCATTATACAAGCCTGGCTGGATGGTGCCTTCAAATGGAGAAGATCGAGGCTTCCTCACAGAGTCCTGAAATGCTCCCGGAGGGCTCACGAGCCAGGTGAACCAGGTCTGTAGTGCGGCGTCAGGCGACTGCACAGCCTAAAACACACAATAACTGAGGCTTAGAGTTCCGCCAGTGAATGAGGCAGGAGCAACAGCAACAGCTTCTGTCCACCCATCACTGCTCACCGTGCCCACTGCATCTTGACTGCTGATATCCGGCTTCACCTCCTAAAACAAAGACAAAGAACAGTGCTGTAACATAACCACCATTTACACCTCCCCTGCAAACACAAACGGTGACTGACCTTCTCGGGGGAGCCCCCGCACCAAGGATGGGGTGCTCTGCCACGGATTTTATCCAGCTGCATCTGAAAGAAAGTTAGGATAAAAGTCAAAGTGCGGCAGGGTAACTTGACAGCTCCAGACATCTTGTGGCAACCCAGGAATACCCTCCACAGGCCAACTACACCCTACGTGACAAACTTCAAGTCCCCGGGACTTGTCCTATCACCCCTACACCCAGACTGAGCAGCAAGGCAGAGCAGCTCCGGGCCAAACACACACAGACACCCGTGACACAGGACAGGACAAACGAGGGGACACAACAGGGACAGAAATCTCTTGGCAAGAAGAACGACCCTGAGGACTCAGGATCAGATGACCGAGGTAAGACTGAGGGTGAGCTGACCAGGCTCAGAGAACCCTGCGGCAAGAAGATGCCAATGGGATCAATTATCCCAAGAAACGCAGAGATGGATGCCCGAGAATCTTATGGTCAGAATCCTCTACCTATCTTTGCATTTCTACAAGACCTAATCCTCAACAATGGATCGTGGCAGTGCACAGCTGTGGACACAGCTCAGAACAAGACCTGAAAAGGCACCAGACCGGATGCTTGTGAAGAGAGATGGATTCTGGTGCATGTCTGAGCACCCGAGTCAAAGGCACCTGGCCGAGGAATGCAGAGATCAGAGATGCTGAGAGTGATGCCAGGGTTTTGATAAGCCCCTCGAAGGGCTAAGGGAAAACATGTGAGAGACGAAACACATAAAACACACAGAGTGCACAACAGGACAGGTGGCATAACTCAACCTGGGACTGCTCTGCCCTGCTCACCTCAGCACAGGGATCAAAAATGAGATTTCCCCTTAATGTAGCCTGAAGGGTCACATCTTGGACATCCCCACCTCCAAACCTGACTCAAAACTCCCTCCTGCTGACCCCTGCCCTGGCACCCCGATTTCATCCCCTCCGTGAGCCAGAGCCCTCCACTTATCTCTCGGATGTCTGAGGATGCAAATCCACGCCGGGTGGCAAAGAAGGCCACCTCGCCCTCAGGGAAATTCCTGGTGTCACCGGGCTGCTCTCTCAGTCAGCTACAACAAAGATGACCCAACATGAACGCGTGATCTTAGCAGCACATCGGCCAAAAACCAGCAATTCTGCTACTCACCATCTCCTAACAGTGCCCAGGCCATCGGGCCCCGTGCTCCAGCTGCGCCCAGAGGCCAACGCCGACGTCACGGGCTGTGCCTGGGTGAAGAGCAGACAAGGTGACGTGGCATTGCTGAAACTCCAGGGGACCCTCGCTCCTCCTCCCCGAATCCTAACCCCAACTGCTCAGTCATTATACAAGCCTGGCTGGATGGTGCCTTCAAATGGAGAAGATCGAGGCTCCTCACAGAGTCCTGAAATGCTCCGGAGGGCTCACGAGCCAGGTGAACCAGGTCTGTAGTGCGGCATCAGGCGACAGCACAGCCTAAAACACACAATAACTGAGGCTTAGAGTTCCACCAGTGAATGAGGCAGGAGCAACAGCAACAGCTTCTGTCCACCCATCACTGCTCACCGTGCCCACTGCATCTTGACTGCTGATATCCGGCTTCACCTCCTAAAACAAAGACAAAGAACAGTGCTGTAACATAACCACCATTTACACCTCCCCTGCAAACACAAACGGTGACTGACCTTCTCGGGGGAGCCCCCGCACCAAGGATGGGGTGCTCTGCCACGGATTTTATCCAGCTGCATCTGAAAGAAAGTTAGGATAAAAGTCAAAGTGCTGCAGGGTAACTTGACAGCTCCAGACATCTTGTGGCAACCCAGGAATACCCTCCACAGGCCAACTACACCCTACGTGACAAACTTCAAGTCCCCGGGACTTGTCCTATCACCCCTACACCCAGACTGAGCAGCAAGGCAGAGCAGCTCCGGGCCAAACACACACAGACACCCGTGACACAGGACAGGACAAACGAGGGGACACAACAGGGACAGAAATCTCTTGGCAAGAAGAACGACCCTGAGGACTCAGGATCAGATGACCGAGGTAAGACTGAGGGTGAGCTGACCAGGCTCAGAGAACCCTGCGGCAAGAAGATGCCAATGGGATCAATTATCCCAAGAAACGCAGAGATGGATGCCCGAGAATCTTATGGTCAGAATCCTCTACCTATCTTTGCATTTCTACAAGACCTAATCCTCAACAATGGATCGTGGCAGCGCACAGCTGTGGACACAGCTCAGAACAAGACCTGAAAAGGCACCAGACCGGATGCTTGTGAAGAGAGATGGATTCTGGTGCATGTCTGAGCACCCGAGTCAAAGGCACCTGGCCGAGGAACGCAGAGACCAGAGATGCTGAGAGTGATGCCAGGGTTTTGATAAGCCCCTCGAAGGGCTAAGGGAAAACACATGAGAGACAAAACACATAAAACACACAGAGTGCACAACAGACAGGTGGCATAACTCAACCTGGGACTGCTCTGCCCTGCTCACCTCAGCACAGGGATCAAAAATGAGATTTCCCCTTAATGTAGCCTGAGGGGTCACATCTTGGACATCCCCAACTCCAAACCTGACTCAAAAATCTCTCCTGGTGACTCCCAGCACCACATTTGTATCCCCCCTGTGGCTCACAGCCCTCCACTTATCTCTTGGATGTCTGGGGATGAGATTCCATGTTGTGTGCCAGAGAAGGCCGCCTCGCTCTCAGGGAATTTCTGCTGTCTCCAGGCTGCTGTCTCTCAGTCAGGTACCATAAAGAAAACCAAACACTGATGCATGGTCTCAACAGATCTGTTGGCCGGTCAGTGAGGGGGGGTCTCTGTGTAATACAATGGACCACCTGAAGCACATACACAATGATGGATGCTCAGAGCTGCACCAGAAACACCACTACCCCTAATCCAAACACATGAATTTTAGAACCACACACAAATATATGAGGTTTAGAGAAGAAAACAAAAAGAAAAAAAGGCCACCAAAAAAACCCCAACTCTTATTCCTCATAGTCAAACCACTAAATATCGTAAAAATAACCCCATGGCCATTTCCCCTCAAAAAACCTCCAAAATATATATACCCAGAACCCCCCAACTCAAATCCCTGCCTCTAACCAAATAAGAAGCAGAAAACCCATGTCTTTTGAATTACATAAATTCATTAACCTCACACATCCACACCACAGAATTTTAAAGCCTTAGTCAAGGCTAGTGCACCATATACACCAATCCCATCACTGCATACAAAATCAAAACCTATTTTCTATCATTAATGTAACAAAAAAGTCACAACTTTTAACTGCAATGAAACCTGAAATCACCTAATTAAAAAAACACCCAGAGGAGCACCGAGAGCTGGAACCCGCAGCCCACTGGGGCTGGACCTCAGCATTTTATCAACACCAGAACAGCTGATAAGAGACCAAAGGAGCTCAGCTACAACCCACAGCAAGGACTTCGTGAATTTACTACCTCACTTCAAAACAGCAAGTTGGATTATTTCATGTTATCCAATCTTTATGTTTGTGCACGCTTTGTTTGTTAAATAAATGGTTTGTTCCACTTTTCCCCAAGGAAGTTCTTTCCCAAAACAATTTAAAAGAAAGATACTGTTTGGGTTTACTTTCCAAAAAAACACCCATACAAAAGTTTCCTCCCGAATTCACCCTAAACCAAAACAACAAACAAATCAAACTACACAACAACAAAGAAATCAAACTACAAAAATTAAAAAACAAAACAAAACACATACTTAAATTAACACCACCAAAAAAATTATTCCTAACTTGATAAACCCATAATGCCTCAAAACCATCAAAACAAAAATACCACCTACAAATACACAGAAAGCCAAAGATCCATCTAACTACAAACAATATCTCCTAAATTATCCATAGCTATAGAACATATACTGTTGTCCAACAAGCCAAATTAGCAAATCCCTATAAAACAATAAACAACAATACAATTATAAGTACTAGGAAACCCTAAAAATGAACTACATCACACTACCTCAAACCCACCAAAACAAGCACTACACACTCACCATGAGAAAAGCCTCCACTATTTCTCACACTAGAGCCAACTACAACATCATAAACCTTAGAAAACATACCCTTGGAAAACATAATACCCCACAAAAAAAAATTCAACACCAAAACTCAGTTCAACAAAACTCAAAAAAAAAAAATACTCTGATCAACATATAAACTAACAAACCTAACATGAAGCAAATAGACCAAAATCCTCATCATACACTATCTACTAGCAAAATAGAGCTACACAATGAATTACTTAAAAACACCTTAAAACCACTAAGCAGAAAAAACAGATCCAACCCAATCTAAATACACACAAAAAACAAACCCCCAAAAACCCATAGCCTAAGCCTACAAAAAATGCTACTTAAATTAATTCTTTCTCAAATACAGACAAACACACCCATAACGTTATCGTCACTCAAAAAGCAAATTAAACATAAATAACACCAAAAAATCTAACAAAACACTACATACTACCAAAGAAAGCAACATTTAGTGAAAAACACATCTAAATGTCCCTATTTAGTAAAACCCCAAATCAGGAGGAATTCCACACAGTTTAAATGCAGACAACAACAGAACAGGAATTTCATCATTCGGTTCAAACTCTTTTTATCTTCATAACACATTTTTCTTCCGGGAGCACCAGGGAGGAATTCACAACACAGAGCTGAAAAGAGAAAAATATAACCCCACACTGTCCTACCTGTTACTTGGCACAAAGGTTTGTTCCTCAGCACGTCCTGAAGCAATATTCCCACCTGCACGTGTTCTCTCAGATATGGTAAGATAAACTCACCTACGCCACACGGACCAGCTCAGCAGAAACATCTATTCTCACAAAGCCCTCCTCAGTCTCCCTTCTTAAACCGTCCCCAGCAGGGAGTGTCCCCTATTATCCTTTACAGCTCTCACCTGGGGCTGCTCTGTCCCCTCATCATCCTTTACAGCTCACACCTGGGGCTGCTCTGTCCCCTCATCATCCTTTACAGCTCTCACCTGGGGCTGCTCTGTCCCCTCATCATCCTTTACAGATTACACCTGGGGCTGCTCTGTCCCCTCACCATCCTGTGACAGCTCTGCCCTGGGGCTGCTCTGTCCCCTCATCATCCTGTGACAACTCTGACCTGCAGCTGCTGCCACTCCGAGTGTGAGGCGGGGGCAGAGGGGACGTGCTGCTCATTCCCTGGACAGTTCGCTGTCTGCGCCTGACCCGCTGGGGCTCCGGGCTTTCCCTGCTATGGATAAGGAAATCTTATCTACTCTGCTATCTTCTCCCGCAGGTGCCCAAGGCTGAAACTGGGATTCCACCTCCTAAATTCCATATGTGTGAGGTTCATAATTCCTAAGGAAATTCCCCAGAAATCATTATCCTTCATTTACAATTTTTCCTTTAGAATCATGGCTAACTTGTCTTTCTGTAGAAGCGTTTCAAATACCCATTGAGAGTTCAGGAGTTGGCTTGTTTATGACTTAGCTGGCAGCCCCAGACTAAATCCAAACACCCAGAATTACGGGGAGCTACGGAGACAGTTCATAAATACTCCCCTTCCTTGCAACTTAGTTTTTCATCGCAGATCCCTGGAGCAGTTTACTTTTTTTCCCCAACAGCAGCGCTCCAGCACAGATCCCACTTCTCAGACACAAACCGAACAGAAACCGACCACCGGAGCGGGGCCGGTCTGGGGCCGAGGCGGAGCCCGGGCCGGTGCCGGGGGATCGGGGCCGGGGGGATCGGGGCCGGGGGGATCGGGGCCGGGGGGATCGGGGCCGGGGCGGTTCCCGGGGCGGTTCCCGGGGCGGTTCCCGGGGCGGGTCCCGGGGCGGTTCCCAGGGCGGGGCCGGGGCGGTTCCCGGGACGGTTCCCGGGGCGGTTCCCGGGGCGGTTCCTGGGGCGGTTCCCGGGGCGGGGCCGGGGCGGTTCCCGGGGCGGTTCCCAGGGCGGTTCCCGGGGCGGTTCCCGGGGCGGTTCCTGGGGCGGTTCCCGGGGCGGTTCCCAGGGCGGTTCCCAGGGCGGTTCCCGGGGCGGGGCCGGGGCGGTTTCCTGGGCGGTTCCCGGGGCGGTTCCCAGGGCGGTTCCCAGGGCGGTTCCCGGGGCGGTTCCCGGGGCGGTTCCCGGGGCGGGGCCGGGGCGGGGCCGGGGCGGTTCCCGGGGCGGGGCCGGGGCGGCTCCGTGTGGAGCTCTTCGGTCGGTGTGTGTGGGTGTGTCGCTTTTCTGGGCTGCCTTCGTGCGGTGAGAACGTGTCTGCGTGTTTTTCTATAAGCTATGGTATGTGGGACTGTTTGTCCTGTGGTGGGTGGTAATAGGTGGGGCTGAGGGGCTGTTGTTCTGTGCGTCGGTCGGAGTTCGTTTCAGAATCCCGAGATCCTTTCCTGTGTGGGGTTGGGAGGTAAACGTTGCTTTATTTTAGCTTGGTTTGGGCTTGTTTTGGTGCTGAATTAGGGATTTTATTGTTGTGTGATCTGTGTCAGTTTTCTTTCTTGCTTATGCCCTGAGGATGGAGAAGGGCTTGGGATGAGACAAAAAGACCTGGAGAAACTATTTTCCAGAAGGATGTGAGCCTGAAGGTTTGTGCGCTATCAGTTGCTTTTGTCCATGTCATGTGTTTGTTCTTTCCAATGGTTGTTTAAATTCTAGCACACTAAGTTCAAAATCAAAAAGGCATTTTCTAGGGTATGGTGTAATTTTTAATGAGTTTTCTTTTTGTTTTGTGGGAAGAATTAATTGTCTTTTTATGTTTTCTTCTTTCAGGATACCCAGAAAAGAAGCTTAGTTGACTCTCCCACACCGAGCGGTGCAAGTGCCAGGCAGTGAAATGGATCAGTTGATGTTTGAACGGATCGAACCTGCTGGTGCTGCTGTTGGTTCACTGTGAGGATTTGTTGTTCCTGGGCACCTGGGGGCTTTGGCCACGCTTGAAGAGATGTACAATAAGCGCTGTGGCTGCTCTGGACATGTTAATGAAAATGTGTGTTTGGAGCAGCACCCTGTGGACGAACTGCTGCTGTGTTGCAGATCTGCAGCAGCGCTGGGCTTTTGGAAGTGTGGCTAAAGGGTTTGTGAGAGTGGAGCAGGGAATGGACCCATCAGCTCCAGCAGGGTGAGGAGTGTCTGCTTCTGCAAAGATAAAAACCTGTAGCTGTGATTAGCAGTAATAATGCTGCCCTGTTTTATCTCTCAAGGTCCCTAGCCAGCATAGGACAAGAAGTCACCCAGTACTTGTTTGTGCCCTGGCAGAGAGAGAAGCAGCAAATGGTGCATCTGTGAGTACATGTGAGATCCTGGTGTCCTTGATCCAGCTTAAGAAATGATCTGAAGATCATTGCGTCCCAGTGTCACTGCTGTCCCCCAAGGGCGCCGTCTTTCCCCCTCAGCTCGCACTCACCCACAGCATCAGCTGCCTTGGCCCCTCCTGTCCCAGGAGGCTCTGTGACAGGACGCTAATTGAGGGGAGGGGCGCTAATTAGCTGGTTACAGTGGAAAGAGACAGCGCACGTCTCGTTCTGCAGGCGGACGGCGAGAAAAGCCGACCGATACCGGAAATACCCGAATGGCGGAGAGAGTGGGGACACCGAGAGGGGCCGAGGGCAGCGGCGAGCCGAGCGCGGACGGAAACACCCGAGGGGCGGGGCTTTGCGGAAAGCGACGCTACGGGGCGGGGAAACGCGGACTGCGGCCCGTCATTGGCCAATCGCCTCCGAGGGGCGGGGCGTGCTGGGTCTCGCGGTACCGGCAGCGCGGGGTCAGAGGCCGCGATGGCGGCGGCGGTGGTGGCTCAGGGGGATCCTCCGTGCGGTCTCTGCAGCGCCTCCGCGGCCCCGTACACCTGCCCGCGCTGCCACCGCCGCCTCTGCTCCCTGCGCTGCTACCGCGCCCACGGCCCCTGTGCCGAGGCCTTCTACCGCGATCAGGTTCTTGAGGCGTTGCGCGCTGAGCGGAATTTCCCCCCGAGCTCCACGGTGCCCGGGCTGCGCGAACTACGCGAGCCTGGGGATCCAACGCGGCCTACAGGCCGCGGGCTCTGGGAACAGCTCACTGAGGCGGAGCGCGAAGGGTTCCGGCGGCTGCTGAGTTCGGGGGAGGCCGCGGCGCTGCTGCCGCCGTGGCGGCCGTGGTGGTGGCGTGGACGGGGGCGAGTGGAGGAGCTCGGGGATGGCTCAGGGCCCGAGGAGGATGAGGAGGGCGGTGGAGGTCGGCCCGGCCCCGCGCCGCCTGTCCCGACTTCGGTGCCCCCGCTGAGCTCCCTCCGCGCCGCGCCGCCGTCCCCGTTGGTGCGCTTCCAGCTGCCGAACGTGCTGTTCGGTTACGCCTTCGCGCTGAGCCTGCACGGCGGGGACGAGACGCTGCTTCCCGAGCTCCTCGATGCCGCCATCGCCGCCTCGGCCGCGCTCCGCGGCCGCCGCCCTTTCACGAGCACGGCTGAGGCGCTTCTGAGCGCCCGGCGCGACGCCCGGGCCGCGGGGCTGCCCCTGAGCCCCCTCGGCGACAGCGGGGCGCTCCTGGCCGTTGCGCAGCTGCTGCAGGGTCGCGATAGTTGCGACCCCGGCGCCGATGTGGCAGCGGCGTTGTGGCACCTGTGGCGGCTGTTGAGGGCGGGGGCGAAGGCGCTGCCGCCTCCCGAGCGGGGCCGCTTCCGAGGGGCCCGCAGGAAGGTCGGGTTCCTGCTGAGCTGGAGCCGGGGGGCCACCGAGGAGCTCGCCCAGCTGGCCGGGGAGGCGCAGGAGGTTCACGCCGAAGTGGCCGCCGAGGAGGCGGCAGTGGCCGAAATCAGGGAGGGGCTGGAGAAGGTCTGGGGAGGCCCCCAGCCGCCCCCCAGGGAGGATCGGACACCCTGGATGGTCACAGACGGGCCCCGGCTGGTCAGGGAGGGGGTTCTCGGGGGTCCCCGGCCGCCCTCGGGTGTTGGTACTGACAAGGGAGTGCAGGGTCGGCGGCTGATTGAGGAGCTGGACTGAGATAAGGAGGTCCCAAGGAAACACCCCTGGGAGAGAATCCGCTTAAGGTTAAGGGACAGGACTGATGAGTGTCCAGAGAACCAGGTCTGGGAAAGCTGCTCATTAAGGGATAGGACTAATGAACGTTCTACGTAACAGTGCCAGGAGTGACTAATGAAGTGATGGGACTGAGGAGATCCTGGCCCAACAGACATAGCTCATGAAGGAACAGCGCTCATTAATGGAAGGGATTAACGAGGAAGTGGATTCAGGAGAGAACCTGCTCATCAGTGATGCAGACTAAGGAAGACCCAAGGAACCAAGGCCAGAACCACTCGCTAAGGGCCCGGACTAAAGAACGTCCCACAAAACAGTCCTGCGAATGATGCTCAGCAAGGAGTGGGACTCACTGTGGATGGGACTGACAACTGGTGAAATTAGCATTAGGAGAGAGCCTGAATTAATGAAGGGCGGGTGACAGTGGCCCTGGAAAGCTGTGCTGTAAGGGATGGGAGTAACCAGATCCCGAAGAAACTGAACCAGAAGAGACCCTTCTTAATGACCTGGCTAAAGAACGTCCGGGAATGACCTGACCCCAAACAAGCGCCTTGTGCTAACTAAGGAGTGTGGGTACTGAATAAGGAACGTGGGTGCTGATTAATGAAGGGGGCACTAATTATTAAAAGGGAGTGCTGATGAATGTGGGTAGTTATTAATATAAGAGACAGTGATTAGTGAGGGGGGAAAGCTAGTTAATGAAGGGGGGGCACTAACGAACATGGGCATTAACAAAGCCAGAAAAGAGGGGGAGACCCCAAGACTTTATTACACAGTAATGGGGCTGTTTAACCCCTTGTGACCAGGGGGCCCCCACTCTCAGTAAGTGTGAGGAGACGAGAGAGAGTCCCAGGGGCTCCCTCAGTTGATCTGCAAGGTCGTGGGAGTGTCAGTAAATAGGGCGGGGTCCCAAAGGTGCGTCAGTAGATGGCAGGGAAGGGCTTGGACATTGCACAGTTAACGTGGGGGGGTCTGTCCGTGGATCGGGGGGGTCTTGGGGGGGTCTCAGTAGATGAGGGGCAGCAGCCGGTGCGGGACGCGCTGGCACAGCCCTGCCCAGGCCCCCCCAAAACGCCGCCGCTGCCGCCGCTCCCCCACAACAGCTCGGAGCTCCCGGAGCACGGCCCCCACCAGGAGCAGCAGCAGGGGTGGGGACAGGCCTGGGGAGCACGGGGGTCAGCAAGGTCACAGGCCTCAGGGGGACATGGAGGGTTCAGGGGGCACAGGGGCTCTGTGTTGGGGGGTTGCTGGGTGGGCACCCAGGTAAGTGAGGAGAGCAGTTGGGAGGGTCTAGGTGCTCGGGGAGGACGCCCAGCAAGGTCCCAACGGGGCCGGGATAGGACACAGGGTGTTTGGCAAGGGGGTCAGAGAGATTCGGGGGGTTGAGGGGGCCAGGGGTGGTGCAAATGTCGGGAGGGGGGAGTAGCGCACGTGTTTTTGGGAGTTCAGGCAACCCCCGGGTGTCTGCAGGGGTTCTGGTGTCTGGGGCTCAGGTCTCTGGGGAGGGTCCCAGGTGTCTGGGAGGGCTCGGGGGGGACACAGGGTTTGGGAGGGAGGCTCACCACAGGGAAGGGTCCAGCCCAATGCCATCAGCAGCTCCCCAAGGTCGTCGGGGCGTCGCACGAGCCCCCACCAGCCCCCTGCCAGCAGCACTTGCCCTGTGGCAGTGGGGATTGTGGGGAGACCTGGGGGAGCAACAGGAGTTTGTGGGGTTCCAGATTTGAGGATCCTCGGCAGTTTAGGTGTCCCCGACTTGGGGGTCTCACCAGCCACTCGGGGGTCTTGGGGGTCGCGGCTGAAGAGGCTCCTCTGGGTGGTGGCACCGTGGAAGATCCACAGCCCCAGGGCTGGAGGGGAAGGGGAGGGGGATGTCAGGGTCTCCCAAACTGCCCCAAGACCCCGCCAGAGCTCCTGACACTCCCCAAATCCCCCCGACCCTCCCCCACCCCCATTCCGCCCCACTGCCCCTCATTCCCCCCATCCCCCCAGTGCCCCCCAAATCTTCAGTGCCCCCCATTAACCCCCAAATCCTCTCCAGTGCCCCCCCCATTTGCTCCCAGTACCCCCCCCTCAGTTCCCTTGGTGCTCCCTGGTGCCCACCATAGAGCCCCCCGCAGGCGGCCCCCCCGGCTCTCCCCAGCCCGTTCTGGGGTCTCTGCAGGAGCAGCAGCGCCGGGAGGGACCCCCCAAATGGGCCCCAGGCCAGAGCCCCGAAGACTCCCAGGAACCCCCCTGGGCCAGGGGGAGATTTCTCGTTCAGCTCCTGGGGAAAGGGGGAGAGGTGAGACCCCACAGCGCCCCCCCCAACACACCTCATCCACCGGAGGGACGCCAGAAAACCCACGGAGACCCCAGAGACGCTCCCACTGCCCCCCTGCACCCCCCTCGAGTCCCCCCGTGCCCCCCCCATAGGGTCCCACTCTCCTGGGGGGGTCCCCTCCCCGTGGGGTCCCCCTCATGTCTCCCCCTGTGACATTTCCCCCCATCATGTCCCCCCGACGTGTGGTTTCCCCTCACTCACCCCCCCGGACGCCCCCCCCCCCATGTCCCCCTGTGCCCACCCGTGACCCCCCCCCTCGTGTGAGCCCCCCCGTGTCCCCAGCAGAGCTCCATGTGCGCTCCCCCCGTGCCCCCCACCCTGAGGCGCCGCAGCACCAGGACCCCCTGAGCGGCCACCACGAGCGCGAGAGGCAGCGACGGGGACCCCCAGAGCCGCTGCTGCTCCCCCAGAGCCGCCGCCAGCACCAGCAGCTGGGAGTGACATTGGGGACACGAGGAGAGTGGTAAAGGCGGGAGTGACGAGGAGGACGTGGGGGGACAAGGACACGGGGGGCCGAGGGCGGAGCACAGACGGGGAACAAGGAGGAGAAGAGTCCGTTAACCTCCTGTGCCCGCCCCTTGTCCCAGTGCTCCCAGTCCCTCCCAGTTTGCCGCAGTAACCCCAGCCGCCCCCCTTCCTTCTCCCCAGAGCCTCTCCTACCCCCCCGCGCCCACCCAGCGTCCCTCATTTGTGCTCCCAGTCCCTCCAGTCCCCTGCTGGTGCCTTCCAGCTGCCCCAGTGCCCACCCAGTCTTCCCCCAAGCCCCTTCCAGGGCTCCCCAGTTCTCCCAGTCCCTCTGTAGCTCCTCCGCGTCCCCGCCAGTTTCCCCCAGTCGCTCCCAGTTCCCCCCAGCCCGCCCCCCCAGTCGCTCCCAGTGCCCCCCCAGTCGCTCCCAGTGCCCCCCCAGTCGCTCCCAGTGCCCCCCAGTCGCTCCCAGTGCCCCCATACCCAGGCGCAGAGCCCGACCCGCTCCCAGTGGACACTCTCGGGGGGCTCCAGCGGGGACCCCAGTTCCCCCCCCACGAAGAATTCATACACGGGGTGTCCTGGGGGGAGGGGGAAGGGGGCACGGCCTCAGCATCCCCGGAGATACCCCCGTAACGCCCCCGTGCCGCCCCCCCTTCACACCCAGCCCCCCCCTCAGCACAGACAAACCCCCAAGCCCCCCCTCCACACCCACAGAGCCCCCCAGCCCCCTCCCTCCTTATCCCCCTCAATCACTCAGAGACCCCCCAGCCCGCGATGACCCCTCAAACCCCCTCCCCCGCCCCCCCCCGACCCCCCCAGGTCCCCCCTCAACCCCCCCCCGCTCACCGTTGCCGCCCCCCCGCAGTCGCCGCCGCAGGAGGAGGAGGAAGCCGAGGCCGAAGGCAACGCTGGACGCGGCTGCCGCCAGCGGAGGGACGAGGGGGCACAGGGGGGGCAGGGGGACCCCCAGGGCCAGCGCCCCCCCCAGGGCTCCCCCCAGCGCCAACAGCCCTGAGCCGACGGCAGTGAGAGCTGCGACCCCCGAAGGGACCCCCCGACCCCCACCCAAACCCCCAGACGGACCCCGGGCCGCCCCCTCGACCCCCACCCAGACTCCCACCAGGACCCCCGACCCCTCCCGACCCCCACCCAGACTCCCACCAGGACCCCCGACCCCTCCCGACCCCCACCCAGACTCCCACCAGGACCCCCGACCCCTCCCGACCCCCACCCAGACTCCCACCAGGACCCCCGACCCCCACCCAGACTCCCACCAGGACCCCCGACCCCTCCCAAGGGACCCTGAGCCCGGACCCCCCGGCTCTCTCAGGGACCTCTGGCAGCCCCCCCCAGAGGGACCCCCACTCACAGCCGAGATCTCGGAGGGGTCCTGGGGTGTCACCGCGGCTCTGGGGAGAGCGAAGTCACCCTGAGCCCCCGCTTGACCCCATCTTGACACCCTTGATGCCCCTTGGCCCCCCTCCCCGCCACTCCCCTCGAGCCCACCGTGTCCCCAAAGCCCCCGAACCCTGCTCCCCGTGCCCCCCACCCCCCAAATCCCGCCCCTCCCTCCCTCTCGCATCCCCCCCGTGTCCCCCCTCACCCTCGGGGGTCTCCAGCAGCTCCCGAGCCCGTGTGCGCCCACCCAGGCGAGGACGAGCGCCAGGGTGAGGGGGGTGGGCAGGGCCAGGGCGGGGGTCCCCCAGCGCTCCCCCTCCCCAACGCAGGCGCTCACGACCCCCACGAGCCCCAGCGGCAGCAGCAGCGTCAGCGCCCCCGCGCCTGGGGGGGGCGGGGGTCGTATGAGCCCCCAGCCCCAAAAAACGGGACCCAGGGACCCCTCCCCACCCAAGGAAAAGGGCCCAGATGTGTCCTGCTCCCCAAAAAGGGGACGCGGGTCACTCCCCATCCCCCCCCCCCACCCAGGGGCTCCGAGGGAGCGGGTGCGCCCCAACCCCCAAAAGGGGCTCCGGGTTGCATCCTGGCCCCTCCCCGCCCCCACCCTTCCCCTCCCTCACCCCAGGGCCCCCCAAATTCCAGCTCGGGGGGAGGAGGGGCTCGGGGGGGCTCCATGCGTGGGAGGGGCGACGAGGGGACCAGGGGATTTTGGGGGTCCCGACAGCCCGGGCTCCGCCCCTGAGGGGCGTGGTCTGGTCCAGTTACCACGCCCTTCAGACAGGTGGCGTCACCGCGCCGCCCGTTGATTGGCTGCATTGTCCCACCCCACTTAAAGAGACAGAGAACACTTTACGGTGCTTTGTGGCGACATCGGCGGCCACAGCAGAAACTCCTTTAATGAGCAACAAACAGGGAGAGGGAGGCGACACAAACCAAGGGGAAGGGGCTCCCCGGTCCTGCAGGCCCCTCCTGGCACGGGGGTGTCCCTCTCACGGGGGTCCCTTGCCCGGGGTCTCACAGGGCAGGGGGTTGTGCTGCGTGGGGGGCGTCCTACCCCGGGGGTCTCAGGGGTCCCAGGAGGGTCCCACAAGCGTCTCTAGCACGGGCTGCTCCCGTGGGGGTCTCAAGGGTCCCGCCAGAGTCTCTCCTGAACGGGGGGGTCCTGGGGTCACTCCACGACGAGGTGGAACCTCTCGGCCTCCTCGAACTGGGCGTTCATGGAGGCGGCCCAGGCCTCGAGCTCCGACAGCTGGGGGGGCAATGGGGGGGTCAGTGGGGCAATGGGGGGCAATGGGGGGCAATGGGGGGGTCAGTGGGGGGGTCAGTGAGGCAATGGGGGGCAATGGGGGCTCAGAGGGGCAATGGGGGGTCAGTGAGGCAATGGAGGGTCAGTGGGGCAATGGGGGGCAATGGGGGGCAATGGAGGGGGTCAATGGGGGGCAATGGGGGGGCAATGGGGGGTCAGTGGGGCAATGGGGGGCAATGGGGGGGGTCAGTGAGGCCATGGGGGGCAATGGGGGGTCAGTGGGGGGTCAGTGGGGCAGTGGGGGGTCAGTGGGGCAGTGGGGGGGTCAGTGGGGCAGTGGGGGGTCAGTGGGGCAATGGGGGCAATGGGGGATCAGTGGGGCAGTGGGGGGTCAGTGGGGCAATGGGGGGTCAGTGGGGCAGTGGGGGGCAATGGGGGGTCAGTGAGGCAATGGAGGGTCAGTGGGGCAATGGGGGGCAATGGGGGGCAATGGAGGGGGTCAATGGGGCAATGGGGGGGGTCAGTGGGGCAATGGGGGGGGTCAGTGAGGCCATGGGGGGGTCAGTGGGGCAATGGGGGGCAATGGGGGGATCAGTGAGGCCATGGGGGGCAATGGGGGTCAGTGGGGCAATGGGGGGCAATGGGGGGTCAGTGGGGCAGTGGGGGGTCAGTGGGGCAATGGGGGGGGTCAGTGAGGCCATGGGGGGCAATGGGGGGCAATGGGGGGTCAGTGGGGCAATGGGGGGGGTCAGTGAGGCCATGGGGGGGGTCAGTGGGGCAGTGGGGCAATGGGGGGGCAATGGGGGGGCAATGGGGGGTCAGTGAGGGGGCAATGGGGGGTCAGTGAGGCCATGGGGGGCAATGGGGGGTCAGTGGGGCAGTGGGGGGTCAATGGGGCAATGGGGGGCAATGAGGGGTCAATGGGGCAATGGGGGGGCAATGAGGGTCAGTGGGGCAATAGGGGCCAATGGGGGGGATCAGTGGGGCAATGGGGGGCAATGGGGGGTCAGTGGGGCAGTGGGGGCTCAGAGGGGCAATGGGGGGCAATGGGGTTTAGAGGGGCAATGGGGGGCAATGGGGGGTCAGTGAGGCAATGGGGGGCAATGGAGGGGGTCAATGGGGCAATGGGGGGGGTCAGTGAGGCCATGGGGGGGTCAGTGGGGCAATGGGGGGCAATGAGGGGTCAGTGGGGCAATGGGGGGCAATGGGGGGATCAGTGAGGCCATGGGGGGCAATGGGGGTCAGTGGGGCAATGGGGGGCAATGGGGGGTCAGTGGGGCAGTGGGGGGTCAGTGGGGCAATGGGGGGGGGTCAGTGAGGCCATGGGGGGCAATGGGGGGCAATGGAGGGGGTCAATGGGGCAATGGGGGGGGGTCAGTGGGGCAATGGAGTGGGGCAATGGGGGGGGTCAGTGAGGCCATGGGGGGGTCAGTGGGGCAGTGGGGCAATGGGGGGGCAATGGGGGGGCAATGGGGGGTCAGTGAGGGGGCAATGGGGGGTCAGTGAGGCAATGGGGGGTCAGTGGGGCAGTGGGGGGTCAGTGGGGCAATGGGGGGCAATCGGGGTCAGTGGGGCAATGGGGGGCAATGAGGGGTCAATGGGGCAATGGGGGCTCAGAGGGGCAATGGGGGGGGGTCAGTGAGGCCATGGGGGGCAATGGGGGTCAGTGGGGCAATGGGGGCTCATAGGGGCAATGGGGGGCAATGGGGGGTCAGTGGGGCAATGGGGGTCAGTGGGGCAATGGGGGGTCAGTGGGGCAGTGGGGGGCAATGGGGGGTCAGTGGGGCAGTGGGGGGTCAGAGGGGCAGTGGGGGCAATGGGGGATCAGTGGGGCAGTGGGGGGCAATGGGGGGTCAGTGGGGCAATGGGGGCAATGGGGGGTCAGTGGGGCAATGGGGGGTCAGTGGGGCAGTGGGGGGTCAGTGGGGCAATGGGGGGCAATGGGGGGTCAGTGGGGCAGTGGGGGGTCAGTGGGGCAGTGGGGGGTCAGTGGGGCAATGGGAGCAATGGGGGGTCAGTGGGGCAGTGGGGGTCAGTGGGGCAGTGGGGCAATGGGGGCAGTGGGGGGTCAGTGGGGCAGTGGGGGGTCAGTGGGGCAGTGGGGGGTCAGTGGGGCAGTGGGGGGCAGTGGGGCAGTGGGGGGTCAGTGGGGCAATGGGGGGCAATGGGGGGTCACTGAGGCAATGGAGGGTCAGTGGGGCAATGGGGGGGCAGTGGGGGCAGTGGGGGGCAGTGGGGCAGTGGGGGGCAGTGGGGCAGTGGGGGGTCAGTGGGGCAATGGGGGGCAATGGGGGGTCACTGAGGCAATGGAGGGTCAGTGGGGCAATGGGGGGGCAGTGGGGGCAGTGGGGGGCAGTGGGGCAGTGGGGGGCAGTGCAGGGAGCAGCAGGGTGGGGTGAGGGGAGCAGGGACGGTTGGGAGGTTTTGGGGGAGTTTGGGGGGGTGAGGATCCTGTAGCTCCGTGGGGGTCTGAGGGTCCTGGGAGGGCTGTGCAGGCACCGAGG
The DNA here is from genome assembly GCA_014839755.1 of Sylvia borin. Classification (NCBI taxonomy): domain Eukaryota; kingdom Metazoa; phylum Chordata; class Aves; order Passeriformes; family Sylviidae; genus Sylvia; species Sylvia borin. The sequence goes on along the minus strand of JACEWE010000078.1, from coordinate 99,848 downwards.
GGGTTATGGGCTCTGGGGGGGAACCAGGGCACTGACGGGGGACATTGGGACTCCAGGGGACTGGGGGTCCCGAGGGGCTGCGGGGACATTGTGGGGGGCTCAGAAGGGTCACTGGGGGGTCCTGGCAGCGTGGAGAGGGTCGCGGGGTGCACAGGAGGTCCCAGGGTGGGTGTCACTCACATCAATGGGCGTCACCTTCTTCTTCCTCCTTCGCTCGGGGCCGCCGCCGATGCCGGGGAGGTCGAGGGGGGGGATCTGGGGGGGCTCGGGGGGGGCTGTGGGGTGCAGGTTGAGGGGGAGGGGGCTCAGCGGGCCTCCCCCCAGCCCCCGGGGGCTGCCCACCCCCTCCAGGCGGCTGTAGGAGCGTCGGACCCGGGGGGCCACGGGAGGGGGGACTGGGGACGGGGGAGGGGAGGGGGCGGCACAGGGGGAGGGGGGGGCCACCGGTGGGCAGGGCGGAGAGGGCTCATTCTCCTTCTGGCTCTGGAGCTGTGGGGCGAGTTGGGGGTGTCAGTTTGGGGGCGAGGGGGCAAGGGGGTCCCCGGATTACCTGGAACCCCCTCTGCCCACCACGTTCCCCCCCAGCCCCCCCCAGACTCACCCGGGGGCTCCGCCGGGGTCGGTCGCAGTCCTGTAGGGGAGGGCAGGGATCTGTGAACCCCAAAACCGGGGGGTCCCCTCAGCGTGCTTGACATCCCCCAACTCCTTGGGACCTCCCCCTGATCTCCTGGGACCCCTCATGCCCCTGAGAGCCTCCATGCTCTCTGAGCCCCCCAAAACCCCCTGGGACCCTCCCCCGACCCCTCGGTGAACCCCTCGACCCCCCGAACCGCCTCCGAGGCCCCGGAACCGCCCCCAGCGCCCCCCACTCACGGGGCTGTGCAGGGGGCTGCGGGACGAGGGCGCCCAGGGCGGGCCGCCCCGGGGCGCCGAGACCACCAAGCGCTTGGAGCTGCGTCGCGTCACTGGGGGGAAAGATGGGGAGGGTGTGGGGGTCGTGACCCCCGCGTGCCCCCGGGAGTCCCGCCGAGCCACCCCCGAGATCCCCCAGACCCCACGGAGCCTCCCCGGAGCCCCCGTTCGGACACCCCCATCCCACAGTCCCTCCCATGAACCCGCCCGGCCTCAGATCCCCTCTGGATCCCTCCAAGACGCCCCCAGCCCCAACTGACCCCCCCCAACAGCCCCGCCCAAGTCCCGCCCCCAGACCCAGAGCCCCGCCCCCTCCCCACAGCCTCCCAAATTTCCCCCCCCCCGGGATCATCCCACCTCCAACTGCCGCCCATAGCCTACCCTCAGGACCTCCCCAGGCCCCATAGAGCCACAGGACCCCCCCCGGGGCACCCCCAGACCCCCCCCTCACCCCGCGGGGTCGCCCCCGCCGAGCGCCGCCCGCCGCCCGCTCCCGCCATGGCCATTCGAACAGGCGGTAGTGACGTCACACCCCGCGCCGCGCGCCAAGGCGGTGGGCGGGCTCCGGCCGCCATCTCGGGTGCGGCAGCTTTGCAAAGACCGGCCACACTTCCGGGGCAGCGGCGGGAAGTGACGCCATCAAGGAGCGACGCACCCGGAAGCGCCAGCGGGGCAGCGCGTCGCCATAGGAACGTGTGAGTGGGGAGCGGGGGGGGGGGCTGGCGGGAGAATTTTGGGAGGGTCTGGGGGGGATCCGGGGGCGTCCAGAGGGCGTCATGGAGCGTCTGGGGAGGGTCGTGGGGAGTGCTGGGCGGGGTTTCGGGGTGTCCCATTGGCGTCCGAGGGTGCTCGGCGGGTCCTGGGCGGTCCCGGCGGCTCCCTGGGGGGGTACTCAGGGCTCTCAGACACTGGGAGCTTCTGGGGAGGGCCAGGGAGTTTCTGGATCTTCTGGGGGGCGAGGAGGGGGCCCCAGAACCCCTGGGACCCCCCAAATTTCAGGGGCCCCGCACGGTGGGGGCGGAAGGCTCCCCGGAGGGGAGGAGGAGGGCGTTTTGGAGGTGGCGGGGGGGGTCCTAAATACCTGCTCTTTTTGTGGGGGACACCGGTGCGGTTCCCCCCCAAAGCGCTGCGCCCCCAGACTGGAAGGGGGGGGGGCGGGGGGGCCGTACCCGGGAGTTTCGGGGGGGCTTTCGTGGGGGTTCTCCGCCCCCAACGCCCCCCCCGCGCCCCCAGCCCCGCCATGGGCCTGTGCAAGTGCCCCAAGCGCCGGGTGACCACGCTCTTCTGCTTCGAGCACCGCGTGAACGTCTGCGAGAGCTGCCTGGTCAGCGCCCACCCCAAGGTCCGGGGGGCTCCGGGGGGCTCCGGGGGGCTCCGGGGGGCGGCGAGGTCCCCGCAGAGCCTGGGCCCCGCCCTGACCCGCCGTGCCCCCGCCCCGCAGTGCATCGTCAGGTCGTACCTGCAGTGGCTGCAGGACAGCGATTACAGCCCCCAGTGCCCCCTCTGCGAAGCTCCCCTGGGCGAGCGTGAGACCGTGCGGCTCGTCTGCTACGGTGGGGGGGCTCCGGGGGGCTTCGGCGTGGCCTTGGGAGGGCGGGAAATGACCTTGCAGGGTGGGATTGAGAGTGACTTCTGTGGGCTTGGAAACCGAGGTTCAAGGGGCCGGGGGTTTGGGGGGTTTTGGGGTGCTTGGAACTGAGTTCTGGGGCGCTAAAACCGACTTAAAGGGTTCTGGGGGATCCTGAAAGCACCTTCGGGGAGGGTTGGGGGCGTCTCAAAATGGACTTTGGGGTGGACTTGGGGTATTGGGGAGCCTTAAAAGGAGTTTTAAGGGGGGGTGGAGGGGTATAAAACGGCTTATGGGGGGCCCAGGAGGGGCCTCGGGGGTGTTTGGGGGGCTCGGGGCGGGTTTGGGGGGCTCAGGAGGGGCTGGGGGGCGTCAGGAGAGGCCTCGGGGGGTGGTTGGGTCCTCCCCAGGCCCCTCCAACCCCCCCCGAACCCGCCCCGGGAATGCCCCAAATTCCTGCCGGGCGCGTTCGAGGGTGCGCTGACCCCCGCGCCCCCCAGACGTGTTCCACTGGCCGTGCCTGGCGGGGTGGGCGCGGGCGCTGCCGCCCCGCACGGCCCCCGCCGGCCACCGCTGTCCCCAGTGCGGGGGGCCCCTGTTCCCCCCCCCGAACCTGGAGGGGCCCGTGGCCGAGGCGCTGCGGGCGCGGCTCCGGACGGCGCCCTGGGCACGGCCCGGGCTGGGGCTGCCGCTGGTGAGTGCCCACAGCCCCCGAAACCTCCCCAGCGCCGCCCCAAAATGGGCCCTGAAATGCCCCAAACTCCCCCCAGATCGACGACTCGGAGGAGCCGCCGGAGCCTGAGGCTGCCCAGGAGCCGGACGGGGGCTGGGACGGTGCGGGCTGACCCCAAACACGCCCCCAGCGCCCCCGGGAACATCCCTGGCAGTCCCCAGACCCCTATTTTTGCCCTGAACCTCCCCAGAACTCTCACAAGGCCTCCCAGGACCTCCAAAAGCTCCCCAGAGACCCTCAGAAATGTTTTCTGGGGGTCCCAGTTCCTCCTCCGGGATGCCCCAACCCCCGCCCTGAGACTCCCCAGCCCACCTCAGACCCCCCTCCCGGGAGCCCTCACCCATGGAGGGACCCCCGAAACCTTCCCAGGACCACCAAAATCTTCCCTGGACCCCCTCCCCACCCCTAAGCCCTCTTTGGGACACCCAGACCTCCCTGGGACCTCCTAAAACCCCTCCATGGGACCCCAAAACTCCCTGGGAGACCCCAACCCACCCCCCCACCCCAAATCTTTCCTGGCACACCCCAACCCTTTGAGACCCCCCGAGTCCTGCCCGGGGACACCCGAACGCCCCTTGGGCAGCCCCCAACCCCCAGTTCTGTCCCCGCAGCCCCCGTCACATCCTCGGAGCCCCCCCCGCGCCCCCCCACGTCCCACGCCGTCGTCCACATGGGGGGCGAGAGCCCGACCCTGCACGCAAGTGAGTCCTGCCCCATGGCGAGGGCATCGCCGGGGGGCTTGGGGTCCCCGAGCCCCGGGTGGGATCTGAGGGTCCCTCTGCCCCCCCAGGCTCTGCCCCCCGCAAGCCTCTGGGGGCCCGCGAGTCCTGGAGCCCCCCCGACCGCGACGAGGACAAATACCGCCGGCGGCCGCTGGCCTGGGTGCCCCCCAAGCTCAGGTGAGGCTGGGGGCCTTTGGGGGCGACGCTTTGGGGGGTGGCTTGGGGTCACGCTGGAGGGGCGCTTTGGGGTGGCCCCCTGGGGTCAGGGTGGGGGGATCGTGCGGTGGCTTTAGGGGTCCCAGGGGTCCCTCCGGGGGTCCCAGGGGTCCCCCCCTCTCTCATCCCTCCCCCGCAGGTGCCGCGTGCGCGGGGCCCCACGGCGCCCCCTGCTGGCGCTGTGCCTGGGCGGGGCCGCGGCCTTCGCGCTGCTCCTGCTCCTATTGGGCAGCCTGGGAAGGGGCGGGGCCGACTCCGACCCCGCCCTCGAGCCCCTCAACAACCCCCACGTGCGGGTGGGGAACTGACCACGCCCCCAGGGGCGGGGCTCCAGGGGGGCGTGGCGAATAAAGCGCGCCGCCTGGCGGAAAGGGAGGCGAAAGTGTCTTGTGTCATTCTTGGGGGCACCAGTTCCTCCCAGTGCCCTTAAAAGCTTCCCAGTCCCTCCCAGTTCCCACCAGACCAAACTGCTCAGCACCAGCACACTCGTTTTTGCCCCCAAACTGGGGGTCACAGGGTTTCTTTGGGGCTTCCTGGGGATCACTTGGGGGATCCCTTGGGAAAAGTTGGAGCTCCCAAGGAAGAAATCTTGGGGCCCTAGGTAGGGTGAGGGTCATCCCAGGGAGGTTTTTGGGGTTCCCTGGGTCGTTTGGGGAGTTCTGGGGAGCCTTGGGGGGTCCCAGGGGGCTCTTCAGGGGGTCCTGGGAAGGGTTGTAAGGACCTGGGGGGAAACTGGGGGTCCCAGTGGAAGTCTGGGGGATCCCCAGTGGGTGGGGGGGCCCCAGGGGAGGGTTTGGGGCCTCGGGGGAGTTTAGGGGGATCCCAGAGTGCTCTGGGGAGGTCGTGGTGGTTTTTGGGGGCGTCCCCCCTTAGAACGGGTGGTCCCCCACGGACAGGTGGAGGCGGAGCAAGGCCAGGCCACGCCCAGCTGGAGGGGGCGGGTCCCAGTCGCTGGGGGTCGGGGCCTCTGTTGTTCTGGGCGGGGGCTCGTGCCGGGGGCGGAGTCCTGGCCAGAGCAGCTCCACCTCCAGCAGCAGCTGCCGCGGGCCCGGCAGGGGACGGGCCAGCTCCAGCAGCGAGCTGTGATTGGTCAGCGCCTGTGAGGGGGCAGAGTCTCTGTAATACCCCGCCCCGAGTCCCCCAAATTCCCACCGGGCCCCCAAAATGCTCTAAAGACCCCCCCAAAACACATTGACACCACAGAGGTCCCAGAGCCCCCCAGCCCTCCCCAAACGCCCACTGAACCTCCCCCAAATACAGCCAGAGACACCTGAGAGACCCCAAAGAGCCCCCGGCCCTGAGACCACCCCACAGACCCCCCAACCTGCCCTTCATTCTCCCCCCTGCCCTCTAGACCCCCCCAAAAATACCTCAGAGCTTCCTCAAAATCGCCCCAGAAACCCCCAAATTTCCCTTTACCTCCCCCACCCCAAAATGCCTCCGAGCCCCCCCCAGTTCCTGCGAAGCCCCAAACCCCTCCCGGCCCTCGGTACCCGCAGGCGGAAGGTGCCGGGGGGCCCCCCCCGCAGCCGCAGCCTTTGGGGGGCCCCCGGGGGGTGCTGGAGCTGGAAAATCCCTGTGGGGACGTCGGGGATCTGGGGGATGGCCAGGAAACGGTGCAGGAGCCAGCGGGGCCGGGCGCCGCAGCCCGGGACTCCCACGGGGCACACGCAGGTCCTGGCGGCCCAAAAACAGAGTGTTGAGGGGACCCCCAAACCCGAACCGCGCCCGGGGCCCCCAAAAACTCCCCTCGGACCTTGGGGCCCCGCCGGGGGGGTACAGAGACCACCCAGGATTTAGGGTGACCTGACCAGGTAAGGGGGAGCCTCCCCTGGATTTTGAGGGGCACACGGAGGAGTCTTGAGCCCTCCCCGGGATTTCGGAGGGTCCGTACCCGTTGCTGCGGGGGTGGGGGGCGTAGGGCCCCCGGCAGAGCTCACGGGGGACGCAGAGGTGCCCCCCAAAAGTGTTGAGGCAGCTCTGGGCCCCCCCGCAGTTGTGGGAGCCCTCGGTGCACTCGTCCCGGTCTGGAGGGGAAAGTGGGGGAGAAGCTTTAGGGGAGGCGGAGCCCCCCAGTGCCCCCCAGCCCCCCCACATCACCCCCAGAGCCCCCCAGAGCCCCCAAGACCACCACTAAGGGCTCCTCTGCTGCCCCAGAGCCCCCCAGTCCCCAAACCGCCCCACAGCCCCCCCAAAGCTCCAACCCCACCCCAGAGCCCCCCAAACCGCCCCACAGCCCCCCCAAAGCTCCTCCCCCACCCCAGAGCCCCCCAAACCGCCCCACAGCCCCCCCAAAGCTCCTACCCCACCCCAGAGCCCCCCAAACCGCCCCCCAGCCCCCCCAAAGCTCCAAACCCACCCCATAGCCCCCCAAACTGCCCCTCAGCCCCCCCAAGCTCCTACCCCATCCCAGAGCCCCCCAAAGCTCCTACACCACCCCAGAGCCCCCCAAACTGCCCCCCAGCTCCCCCAAAGCTCCTACCCCACCCTAGAGCCCCCCAAACTGCCCCACAGCCCCCCCAAAGCTCCAAACCCACCCCAGAGCCCCCCAAACCGCCCCACAGCCCCCCCAAAGCTCCAAACCCACCCCAGAGCCCCCCAAACCGCCCCACAGCCCCCCCAAAGCTCCTACCCCACCCCAGAGCCCCCCAAACTGCCCCCCAGCCCCCCCAGCGCTTCCAGCGGCCCCCCACCTCGGCAGAGCCCCCGCTCCTCGGCGTAGCCGGGGGGGCAGAGGCAGCTGAAGCCCCCCGGCAGGTTCTGGCAGCGGTGCTGGCACGGGACCCGTCCTCGGCACTCGTCCACGTCTGAGAGACCCCCGCGGGGGACACAGAGACCCCCAGTGACAGCCCCAGGGGACGGGGCCGGGCCAGAGCCACCCTAGGGTCTCCCGGCCACGCCCCGGCCGCGCCCCGGCCGCGCCCCGGCCACGCCCCGGCCACTCCCCGGCCACGCCCGCACCTCCCCTCCCACCCAGAGACGCTGGGGGTGGGGCTACTGCTCCATGGGCGTGGCTATTTGGGGGAACCGCACCAGCTGGGCGTGTCCAGACCGGGGGTGGGCGTGTCCAGACCGGGGTGGGCGTGTCCAGACCGGGGTGGGTGTGTCCAGATCGGGGTGGGTGTGTCCAGATCGGGGTGGGTGTGTCCAGACCGGGGTGGGTGTGTCCAGATCGGGGTGGGCGTGTCTTACCGTGGCACTCGTGGCCGTCGGCGCCCAGGACGAAGCCGGGCCGGCAGCGGCAGCGGAAGGAGCCGAAGGTGTTGAAGCAGCGCTGGGAGCAGCGGGCGCCCATGGAGCACTCGTCCACGTCTGGGGGGCACGGGGGGCTTTGGGAGGGCGCCTGGGGGGGCCTGACCTCCCCCCAACCCTCCAGGGCCCAGTGAGAGCGGGGAAGCGCTCCCAGCCACGCCCGGGGGGCTCAGGGCGGTCTGGGGGGGCTCTGACCGAGGCAGGAGCGGCCGTCGGGGCCGAGGCTGAAGCCGGGGTGGCAGCGGCAGGAGAAGGCTCCGGGGGAGTTGGCGCAGCTGTGCTGGCACCAGCGGAACTGGCACTCGTCCTCATCTGCGCCAGAAACACCCCAAAACCACCCCAAAACAACCCATAAACACCCCGTAGATCTCCACAGCCCGCCCACCCCGTATCCCCACCCACAATCCCCCCAAATCCCGCCATAGGCCCCCCAAATCAGCCCCCGCGCCACTCAGGACCCCCACACTGACCCTGCAGTGACCCCGCGCTGACCCTGCAGTGACCCCTCACTGACCCTGCAGTGACCCCTCACTGACCCCGCACTGACCCCACGCACTGACCCCACGCACTGACCCCGCACTGACCCCTCACTGACCCTGCAGTGACCCCGCGCTGACCCTGCACTGACCCCGCACTGACCCCTCACTGACCCTGCAGTGACCCCTCACTGACCCCGCACTGACCCCACGCACTGACCCCACGCACTGACCCCGCACTGACCCCTCACTGACCCTGCAGTGACCCCGCACTGACCCCACGCACTGACCGCGCACTGACCGCGCACTGACCCCGCGCTGACCCCACACTGACCCACGCACTCGGTGTGCCGGTGCCGGTAGCCGGGGGGGCAGCGGCACTCGAAGCCCCCCGGGAGGTTGATGCAGTCCTGGCTGGGCTGGCACGGGGGGGGCCCCGCGCACTCGTCCACGTCTGGGGGGGCACAAGGGGGGGAGGGGGTGGGCAGCAGCACAGGACCCCCCGATGACCCCTGACCCCAGGGTCATCTTCTTGCACACCCCTCCCCCGCCCCGGGACGGCCCCACCCGCCCAGACCACGCCCCCAGGCGCGCCCCGCCCTTTATCCTGGCTCCACCCACTCCCTTTGCTCAGCCCCCTGCGCGTCGGCCCCAGCCCCTCCCCTTTCCCCAACCCCACCCACCGATCTGCATAGCCACAGCCACGCCCCCTCCTCCCCACCCGCCGGCCCCGCCTCTCCTCACCTGCGCAGGTGCCGTCGGGGGCGGGGCCGAAGCCGGGGGGGCAGCGGCCGTCGGGGGCGGGGCCCGGGCGGGCGGGGGGCGGGGCGGGGGCCGGGGGCGGGGCCGGGGCGGGGCCGGGCCCGGGGCTGAGCAGCGCGGCCGAGCGGGGCAGGCACAGGTACCCCCCGAAATGGTTCAGGCACTTCATCGCCCCCCGGCACGGCGGCGGCCCCTCCCCCGCGCACTCGTCCACGTCTAGGGGACCGGGGGGGGGGCGGTGAGAGCGGACCCCCCCCCTAAAAACGGCCCCGGGACCCCAAAACACCCTGAGAGGGGCCCTGTGCCCCCCACTCCCCCCCCAAAACCGCCCCAAGAGCTCCCCTCAACACCCCTTGAGACCCCCCCCAAAAAACCCCACTGATCGGGACCCCCAAGGACTTCCCCAGCACCCCCCGAGAGGGGCCTGAACCCCCCGAAACCCCCCCGGACTCCCCAAACACCCCTGGGGAGGGGACACTGAGAAGGGACCCCCGCGACGGCCCCAGGTCCCCAAAACAACCCGAGAGGAGCGGGACCCCCCAACATCCCCCCAAAATCCCGAGGATCCCCCGCCCCCCTAAACTGGGGACCTTCCAGCCCCCCCGGATTGGGAACCCAGACCCCACCTCCCCCCCCAAAGCCCCTCCCCCACCTTTGCAGTGCTCGGTTTCGGGGTCCCACTCGTACCCATCGCTGCACTCCTGGGGGGAGGTGCGAGGGCGAGGAGTCACCCCCAACGCCCCCCCCGCCCCGGGATGACCCCGCCCCCCGCCCCGCCCCCAGACCGGCCCCAGAAGTTTGGGGATGGGGGAGGGGCCGAGGAGTTTTTTGGGGAGGGGGGCTCAGGGTTTTGGAGGAGGGGAGAAGGTTTTTGGAGGGGGGACCAGGACCCCCCCCCGCGGCCCCCCCTCCCCCCCCACAGATTTTCCCTTCCCCACCGCGTAATCCTCGGGCTCCTCCAGGTCCGGGGGGGCCGCGGGGGCCACGGTGGCGCCGAGGAAGAGGAGGAGGAGCAGCGAGGGGGGGTCCATTGCGCTGGGGGGGGCAAGGGAGGGTCACCCCAAACTCCGAACCCCCTCCCGGGGGGGGGCCCAGCCTCCTCCTGGGAGCTCCCCCCATTCCCGGGACGCCCCTCCCCGGCCAAAGCCCCCTCTGGGGGTCGGGGCGCCTCTGTGGGGGAGGGGCGACCGGAGGGTTCCCCGCCGTGGGGGGGGGGGTGGAGTGAGAGTGGGGGTGGGCGCCCCCCCCCCCAAAACCCCCCGTGGCCACACTTACTCCTCTCGGATCTGGCCCCTCCCCCCGGGCTCAAAAGCTCCTCCCCCCCAAAATCGGCCCCGGAGAGCGGGAGCCCCTCCCCCACCCCAATGCCCCTCCTCCCCCAGCCCTGCCCCCCCCTCCTCGGCGCTCTCAGGGCCTCCTGACCCCGCCCTGAGATTTGGGGGACCCCAGGTTCTGCTCCCCCCACCCCAAACCCGCCCCCCTCCCAAAATTCCGGCGCCCCCCTCACAGACACCCTCGGCTCCGTTTCCAGCTCTTTATTGCCCCCCCTGAGTTTGGGGTCACACGGGAGGGGCGCCCCCAGTTTTGGGGTTTCCCCCTTTGTGGGGGCGTCCCCGTTGCCAGACCCCCCCCCGATTTTGGGGAGTCTGGATGGGGTTGAGTCGGGGGGTCCCAGTTTTGGGGGGTCCCGGTTTATGGGGGTCCCCTCCAATCCCAAATGTCCGGATGTTTCAGGTGTTGCCGCTCCTGGAGCCTCTGGATTTGGGGCGTCCCAGTCGCCGTTTCTGAGGGACCCTCCAGACTCCAGATACCCAAATTTTGGGACGTTGATCCTCCATCCCTGAGGGCTCCCACGCCGCTTTTTGGGGTTCCGTATTTGGAGGCTGCCCCGTTTTTGGGGCACCCCTGTTTTGGAGGGGCATCGCAGGGGCCAGATCCTTTCCAGGGGTGTCACATCCTCGGGGTGCCCCGTGGTCGGGGCTGGTTTGGGGCCGGTTTTGGGCCATTTTCGGGGCTGGTTTGGGGCCATTTTCGGGGCCGGTTTTGGGCCGGTTTTGGGCCATTTTTGGGGCTGGTTTGGGGCCGTTTTCGGGGCTGTTTTTGGGGCCGGTTTGGGGCCGTTTTCGGGGCTGGTTTGGGGCCGGTTTTGGGCTGTTTTCGGGGCCGTTTTGGGGCCGTTTGGGGTCAGTCGTGGTACATGCGCAGCAGGCACGCTGTGATGGCAGCCATGTAACGCTCCCACAGCGCCTGGTGCCTGCGGGACAAAGGGGACAAAGCTTTGGGGGGGGGGGTCCCTCCTTTTTGGGGAACCCCCCCTGGGCATTTCAAACCACCCCCAGCCCCATTTGGGGTGGTTTTGGGGTCCCCCTGAAGGCTGCCGGGGGAAGATTTGGGAGATTCCTCATTTGAGGGGCTCACCTGAAGCCCGGCAGGTTTTGGGGGGGTTGGGGGGGCTCAGGGGCTGTTCCCGGTTTGGGGGGGCTCACCTGAAGCCCGGCAGGTTTTGGGGGGGTTGGGGGGCTCACCTGAAGCCCGGCAGGTTTCGGGGGGGTTGGGGGGGCTCACCTGAAGCCCGGCAGGTTTTGGGGGGACTCCGGGGCTGTTCCCGGTTTGAGGGGCTCACCTGAAGCCCGGCAGGTTTTGGGGGGGTTTGGGGCGCTCACCTGAAGCCCGGCAGGTTTCGGGGGGGGTTGGGGGGGCTCAGGGGCTGTTCCCGGTTTGGGGGGGCTCACCTGAAGCCCGGCAGGTTTCGGGGGGCCGTCGTGTACTGGGTCAGGAAGAGCCGCAGGTCCCCCGGGCTCCACTTGTCGGAGCGGCAGGGCTCGATCACCTGGGGGACCCCAAAACACCCCCGGGTTTTGGGGAGGGGGGCGCACTCCGGGGTGTCCCAATGCAGGAGCCCCAGGGGTCCTTTTGGGTCCCCGATTTTGGGGTTCCCCTCACCTTCTCCACCAGGTCCACGAAGAAATCCCGAACGTCGCGGGCGTGGGTCAACTTCCCGCCCACGTTCACCAGGGCCCGGGACAGCGCCTGGGGGGACAGGGCGTGTTGGGGACCCTCAGGCCCGGGACCCTCCCCCGCGGCCACCCCAAACCCCAACCCTAATCCCTCCCGACTTTGGGGGGGCTCAGGACTTTTGGGGACCCTCCCCAAACAGGACCACGCCCGCTCCTCCCAGGACCCCCAGAGGCCTCCAGAAAAGAGACCCAGGACCCCGGGGGACTCTCTGGACTTTGGGGACGGCCTCCCATATCTAAATTTCCCTCCCAGGGGGGACCCCGGTGCTGGGAACGCCCCCCTCACCCAACCTCCCCCCACAAACCTGCCCGGGGGCTCTGCCGGGATTTTAGGGGGGTCCCAGGATTTTGGAGGAGGCCCCTCCCCCTCCAAGCAGACCCCGGGGATTTGGGAGACCCTCCCCCCCCCCGAGGACACCCTGTTTTTGGGGGGCTTCACCTTGAAATTGGCCTCGAGCTCATTGTAGACCGAGATCTTCCCCCGCAGGGCCGAGCACACCAGGCTGGGGGAAGGGGGCGGTTGGGGGGGGCCGAGGACCCCCCAAAACCAGGGACCCCTCCAGGGCTCAGGCAGCCCTGCCCCCCACCCCAAGAGGGTCCCAGAATCTGGAGGCCCCCGGGTTTCGGGGGGCCCCCCAAGAGTTTGGGGGGATGAGGAAGTCTGAGGGGTCCCAGGGCATTTGGCGGAAGCCAGAGATCTGGGGGCACCCACCCGATGTAGGGGGGCTCCAGGGGGCGGGGGGTCCCACTGCTGGGGCGCCCCTGTTGCAGTGAGCCCGGTTTTGGGGTGCCTGAGGGGGTTTGGGGTGCCCATCTCTGGACTGCCCCTGGTTTTGCTGTCCCCGTGCCAGAGAACAGCTCCCCAGGGGTGTCCCCATTTCGGGGTGTCCCCGTTTCGGGGTGTCCCCTTTTGGGGTGTCCCCTTTTGGGGTGTCCCCATTTCGGGGTGTCCCCGTTTCGGGGTGTCCCCATCCCGAGGTGTCCCCATTTCGGGGTGTCCCCGTTTCGGGGTGTCCCCGTTTCAGGGTGTCCCCTTTTGGGGTGTCCCTGTTTCAGGATGTCCCCGTTTCGGGGTGTCCCCATTTCGGGGTGTCCCCATTTCGGGGTGTCCCTGTTTCAGGATGTCCCCGTTTCGGGGTGTCCCCGTTTCGGGGTGTCCCCATCCCGAGGTGTCCCCGTTTCGGGGTGTCCCCGTTTCGGGGTGTCCCCATTTCGGGGTGTCCCCGTCCCGGGGCTGTCACCTCTTGTGCTGGTCCAGCAGGTCCTTGTCTGTCACCAGCACCTTCAGCTCCTTCAGGTCCTGCAGGAAGGACTTGGGCAGGTCCCCATCGGGCTCGGCCGCCTCGGGCGCTGGGGGAACGGGGGGTCACGGGGGGGTCACGGGGGGGTCACGGGGGGCCCGGGGGGTCCTGGGGGGTCCCGGGGGGCTCACCCAGCGCCCCCTGGCTCCAGTGGCCCATCATGCTCTGGGCGCAGGCGGCGAAGTCGGCGAAGCTCAGGAACTGCAGCCGCCGTTTGCCCGTCTCGAAGCGGCTGTTGGCGAAGAACACGATGGCAGCGTAGTCCCTGGGGGCAAACGGGGGGTCAGGGGGGCCCCCAGCTCCCGGGGAGCGCCCAGGCAGCCCCCAGAACCCCCCCGAAACCTCCCAAACCCACCCCAAGCCCCCCTCGCTCCTCCCCAAATCCCCAACGCTCCCCCCTCCCCGCAGGTGTCCCCAAACCCCCCAAACGACGGCAGCGTTTGCTGAAAGCCCCCCCGGGACCCCTCCCCAGCCCCTCTGGGTGGTCCCAGCACCCCCCGGACCCCCCTAGACCCCCCCCGGGCCCCCAGACCCACCGGGCGAGGGGAGGGGGCAGCAGGAAGAGCTGCTGGATGTTCTCGGCCAAGGGTCCCCGCAGCTCCTCCACGGCCTTGAAGACCCTCTTGAAGTTGTCAAACTGGGGGGGGGCAGGGGGAGGTCAGCGCCCCAAAACCCCCCCAGGGCCCCCCAGACCCCAACCAGCCTCCAGGACCTGCAAACCCCCCGTCAAGGCCCCCCCAGCAGGACCAGGGCCCCTCCCCGGCCATGAGCCAAGGCCCCCTGACTTTTGGGGTCCTCCCCCTGGTTTTGGGGTTCTCCTCCATTTGCCTTTCACTCTTGGGATTCCCTCCCCCATTTTGGGGGGGATTTTCCCCGGTTTGAGGTTTTTTTCCCCCAATTTCCTTTCCCACCCCGTTTTAAGGATTTCCTCTCCCGTTTCTGGGATTTTCTCCCCCGTTTTTTGGGGGGTTTCCTCTCCCATTTCTGGGGTTTCTCTCCCGTTTCCCTCCCGCCCTCTGTTTTAGGGCCCCCCCCGGGTTTTGGGGTCCCACCTGGCGGCGGCAGCTGCGGATCCCGACCCCGGTGCGGGCGCTGACCTCGTCCAGCTCCTTCTTGGTGCCCTTGGAGAGTTTCTTGCCCAGCAGCTCCCGGGCCAGGGCCTCGTCGAAGGCGTAGTACCTGGGGGGACCCCGGGACCGGGGAGAGAACCCCAAAAATGGGGGAGAAACCGAAACAGGGGAAAGACCCCAAAAACCTGGGGGGGGCCTGGAACTGAAGGGATCCCAAAAACCCCCAAAATCTGCTCCTGAAACTTCCAAACTGCTCCTGAGCCCCCCGGGGCTGCTTCCCCACAGCTCCCAGTGTCCTCAGTGTCCCCAGTGTCCCCCCAGTGTCCCCAGTCCCCCCCAGTGTCCCCCAGTGTCCCCAGTCCCCCCAGTGTCCCCAGTGCCCCCATGTCCCCATTGTCCCCAGTGTCCCCAGTCCCCCCAATGTCCCCCCAGTGTCCCCAGTGTCCCCAGTCCCCCCCAGTGTCCCCAGTCCCCCCAGTGTCCCCGCAGTGTCCCCAGTGTCCCCAGTCCCCCATGTCCCCGCGGTGTCCCCAGTGTCCCCAGTCCCCCCATGTCCCCGCGGTGTCCCCAGTGTCCCCAGTGTCCCCAGTGTCCCCCCAGTCCCCCCATGTCCCCGCGGTGTCCCCAGTGTCCCCAGTCCCCCCATGTCCCCGCAGTGTCCCCAGTGTCCCCAGTCCCCCCATGTCCCCGCAGTGTCCCCAGTCCCCCCAATGTCCCCAGTCCCCCCCAGTGTCCCCAGTGTCCCCAGTCCCCCCATGTCCCCGCAGTGTCCCCAGTGTCCCCAGTCCCCCCATGTCCCCGCGGTGTCCCCAGTGTCCCCAGTACCGCTGCACCAGCAGGGCCTGGCGCTCGGGGGGGATCTGGAAGAGCAGCTGCTGCAGCAGCCGGGGGGGAGCGTGCAGGAGCCGCTCCAGCATCTGGAACGTTCTGTAGTGGTCGCGGGTGTCGCTCTGCAGGACGGCCACCGATGTCCCCTCCCGCTCCAGGACCCCGCCCCGCAGGCGGCGCGCCACCGCCTCGGCCACTGGGGACAGAGGGACACGGGACACTGGGGACACTGGGGACACTGGGGACAGCAGGGAAGCCACTGGGGACATTGGGCATTCCCCAGGAGCATTCATTCCCGTGTGTCCCAGTTCTCCAAATGTCCCCAGACATGTCCCCCAGGTGTCCCAAATGTGTCCCAGGTGTGTCCCCAGCTGTCCCCAGCTGTGTCCCAGCTGTCCCCAGGTGTGTCCCAGGGGTGTCCCAGGTGTGTCCCAGCTGTCCCCAGGTGTGTCCCCAGCTGTGTCCCAGCTGTCCCCAGCTGTGTCCCAGGTGTGTCCCAGCTGTCCCCAGGTGTGTCCCAGGGGTGTCCCCAGATGTCCCCAGCTGTCCCGAGCTGTCCCCAGGTGTGTCCCCAGGTGTGTCCCAGGTGTGTCCCAGCTGTCCCCAGGTGTGTCCCAGGTGTCCCCAGCTGTCCCCAGGTGTGTCCCAGGTGTGTCCCCAGCTGTCCCCAGGTGTCCCCAGCTGTCCCCAGCTGTCCCCAGGTGTGTCCCAGGTGTCCCCAGCTGTCCCCAGGTGTGTCCCCAGGTGTGTCCCAGGTGTGTCCCAGGTGTCCCCAGCTGTCCCCAGGTGTGTCCCCAGGTGTGTCCCAGGTGTCCCCAGCTGTCCCCAGGTGTCCCCAGGTGTGTCCCAGGTGTGTCTCAGGTGTCCCCAGGTGTGTCCCCAGCTGTCCCCAGGTGTGTCCCAGCTGTCCCCAGGTGTGTCCCCAGGTGTGTCCCAGGTGTCCCCAGCTGTCCCCAGGTGTGTCCCCAGCTGTCCCCAGGTGTGTCCCAGCTGTCCCCAGGTGTCCCAGCTGTCCCCAGGTGTGTCCCCAGCTGTCCCCAGGTGTGTCCCCAGCTGTCCCCAGCTGTCCCCAGGTGTGTCCCCAGGTGTCCCCAGGTGTGTCCCCAGGTGTGTCCCCAGCTGTCCCCAGGTGTCCCAGCTGTGCCCCAGGTGTGTCCCCAGCTGTGTCCCAGGTGTCCCCAGGTGTGTCCCCAGGTGTCCCCAGGTGCCCCAGGTGTCCCCAGCCGTACCCGAGTGCCCGTCCAGCCACAGCCGGTACACCTCCTCATCGATCAGCGTCGTGTTCCCCACGAACACGTCCAGGTCACTGCTCATCCCTGCGGGGGGCGGGCCCGTGTCCCCGCTGTCCCCAGTGTCCCCGTGTCCCCGGTGTCCCCAGTGTCCCCAGTGTCCCCGCTGTCCCCAGTGTCCCCGGTGTCCCCAGTGTCCCCGCTGTCCCCAGTGTCCCCGGTGTCCCCAGTGTCCCCGGTGTCCCCGGTGTCCCCAAATGGCCCCAAATGGCCCCAGTGGCCCCGGTGTCCCCAAATGGGCCCGGTGTCCCCAGACACGCTGCCCCCGCACTGGGAACCCCCCGAGCCCAAACTGGGCCATACTGGAACGCCCTGCCCCCACCCCAGCCCAAGCTGGGCGATCCCCCGGCCCCTCCCACCCCCCAAACTGGGAACCTCTGACGTTAAACTGGGCCGTACTGGGAGCCGCTGACCCCGGACTGGGCCGTACTGGGAGCCCCTCCCCCCGCAGGGCAGCTCCAGCCCCTCCCCCCGCGGGGAACCCCCGGACCCTGTCCCGGACCCCCCCCGGGACCCCTCCCCCCTCCCCCGCCCCTCCCCCACCGACCGGCGCCGTCCCGCGCGCTCCTCGCGCGACGCACAGCGATGACGTCACTGGGTTTTTTTGTCGTGACGTCACGGCGGGGCGGGGCCGCGCCGCTCCTGTCCCGCCCCTCGCGGCGCGCGAGCGCCCCCGGAACCCCCCAGTAAGAACCAGTCCCGCTCCCAGTAAGAACCAGTCCCGGTCCCAGTAAGAACCAGTCCCGCTCCCAGTAAAAACCAGTCCCGCTCCCAGTAAGAACCAGTCCCGCTCCCAGTAAGAACCAGTCCCGCTCCCAGTAAGAACCAGTCTCTCTCTCTCCCAGTAAGAACCAGTCCCGCTCCCAGTAAGAACCAGCCCCGCTCCCAGTAAGAACCAGTCCCGCTCCCAGTAAGAACCAGTCTCTCCCAGTTTATTGGGGGCGGGGCCACGGGTGGGGGCGCGGCCCCCCCAGTCCCTCGGTGGGGGCGGGGCCGCTCCTCGTGCCGGGGGGGCGCTGGGGAGAGAAAGGGGGGGGCAGCGGGGGGGGGCACGAGGACCCCCGGGGCGACCCGGGATCCCCGACCCCAAACTGGGCCGGACTGGGCCCCCCCCCCCCCCAACCGACCCCAAACTGGGCCGGACTGGGACCCCCCCACCCCCACTGACCCCAAACTGGGCCGGACTGGGACCCCCCCCCCCACCCCAGCGACCCCAAACTGGGCCGGACTGGGACCCCCCCCCCACCCCCACCGACCCCAAACTGGGCCGGACTGGGACCCCCCCACCCCCACTGACCCCAAACTGGGCCGGACTGGGACCCCCCACCCCCACCGACCCCAAACTGGGCCGGACTGGGACCCCCCCCCCCACCCCCACCGACCCCAAACTGGGCCGGACTGGGACCCCCCCCACCCCCACCTACCCCAAACTGGGCCGGACTGGGACCCCCCCCCACCCCCACCGACCCCAAACTGGGCCGGACTGGGACCCCCCCAACCCAGCGACCCCAAACTGGGCCGGACTGGGACCCCCCCCCACCCCCAGCGACCCCAAACTGGGCCGGACTGGGACCCCCCCCCCACCCCCACCGACCCCAAACTGGGCCGGACTGGGACCCTCCACCCCCCCTGGGGCCCTCCCCCCGCCCACACTGGTCCCTACTGGTCCGTACTGGGGGGCGCTGGTGCCGCTGGCCCCGCGGCTCCGGGGGGGCCGGGAGGAGCCGGGGGGGTCCCGGGGGGGCCACGAGTCCATAAAGGGCCTCGGCCAGAGCCTGGGGGAGGTCAAAGGTCACGGCCCGGAACCCCCCCCACTCAGCGGGGACGTCCCCGACACCCCCGGGGGGGCTTTGGGGGGCTTTGGGGGGCTTTGGGGGTCCCGGGGTCCCACCTGCAGCGCCCGCAGCAGCCGTGTCCCCAGCCCGATGGCGGCGCTGGCGGAGGCGGCCCCGAGGGCGGTGACACCGCGGGTCACCCCCCGCGTCACCCCCCCGGGACCCCCCCCCCAGCAGCGGCAGCAGCAGCAGGTCCCGGAGAGCGCGCCCTGGGGGGACACGGGGACATCGCGGACGTTGGGGACATGAGGGACACCGGGGGGCGCTTGGGGACACACGGGGGACACTTTGGGGACACTTTGGGGACACTCACAGAGCCGCAGCACGGCGTGCACGGGCGCCACTCCTCCCAGCAGCCCCGGCAGCTGGTGACAGCGGATGTCCCGAAGCCACTCGGTCACCGCGTAGGACACGACCCGGCCCAGCCCCAGCAGCCTGCGGGGACACGGGGACACGGGGACAGCGGGGACAGGGGGACAGGGGGACACGGGGACAGGGGGACACGGGGACAGCGGGGACACGGGGACAGCGGGGACACGGGGACACGGGGACAGAGGGACACGGGGACAGGGGGGACACGGGGACAGCGGGGACAGCGGGGACACGGGGACAGGGGGGACAGCGGGGACAGGGGGGACACGGGGACAGGGGGGACAGCGGGGACAGGGGGGACACGGGGACAGGGGGACAGGGGGACACGGGGACAGCGGGGACACGGGGACAGGGGAGACACGGGGACAGCGGGGACACGGGGACAGGGGGACAGCGGGGACACGGGGAGGGGACGCAGGGGGACACGGGAAGGATGACTTTGGGGACACGCGGGACTCCCAGGACCCTGCCGGCCTCTTTGTCCCGCGTGTGCCCCCCGTGTCCCCCCCGTGTCCCCCGTGTCCCCCCCGTGTCCCCGTGTCCCCTGTCCCACCCCTGGCGGTGGCACAGCCGTTTCAGCCGCAGTTGGGAGCAGTTGAGCCGCGCGAGCCCGATCAGGATCCCGGCCAGGGCCCCCTGGGGACAGAGGGGACAGTGAGGGGACAGAAGGGACAGTGAGGGGACAGTGGGGACAGAGGGGACAGAGGGGACAGTGAGGGGACAGAGGGGACAGTGGCACTGGGGATGGGGACAGCGAGGGGACAGCAGCGACAGAGGCACCAGGGATGGGGCTGGCGCCATCGGGGGGCGGTGGCACCGGGGGACACGGTGCGGGGCTGTCCCCGCCCGGCCCCGGCGCTGTCACCTGCTCCATGGTGACGCGTTTGCCGCGGTAATCCAACCAGACGGGGACATCGGCCGTGAACCGGAACTCGCTGGGGACAGCGACAGCCCCGTGAGCGCGGGGACAGCCCGGGGACAGCCCCGGGGACACGGGGACATCCCCAGGGACAGCCCAGTCCCTCCCCATGTCCCCAGTGTTCCCCCCAGTGTCCCCACCGGAAGTAGATCGGGGGGGTCTCTGTGTCGGGGTCCTCCTCTGGGGGCGGCTCCGGCCGGGGGGGGTCCCCGACCCCGGGGGGGGCTGCAAAAGCGGGGGGGGGACAGTGAGGGGACCCCCGGAACCCGCCGTGCCCCAGCCCCTCCCCTCCCCCCTCGTGCCCCGGTACCGGGCGGGGGTCCCGGGGGGGGCCCCGGGGGGGGGGCTCAGGTGGGCGATGAAGCCGCTGGCGAAATCCCTGAGGAAGATCAGCGCGTCCTGGGGGGGGCAAGGAGGGCGTGAGACCCCCCCAGAGACACCCCCCGAACACCCCAACCCCCACCAAAGACCCACCCAGATGCACCCAGGACCCTCCCAAACCCCCCGGGACCCCCCCAGGACCCCCCACCCCCCCCCAGGACCCCTCCCAGGACCCCCCCAGGACCCCCCCAGGACCCCCCGGGACCCCCCCGGCGCCCCCCGGGCCCACCTGGTCGATGTGCAGGCGCAGGGGGGTCAGGGTGACCCTGAGGCAGCACTCGGGGACCCCCCCGGGGGGGGGCGGGTGGGGGAGGACCCTCAGGGCCTTCACCCAGAGCTGGGGGGACACGGGGGGAAACGGGGGGTCAGGAATGGGGGCGAATTGGGGGTAAAATGGGGGGTGGGAATGGGGGGGTTAGGAAAGGGGGGCTCAGCTTTGAGGGGGTTTCAGGGGCTCGGGTTCGGGGGGGGTCTCCCGTACCGTGGGGGGCTGCGGGGGCGGCGCCCCGCGGGGGTGGCGGCACAGGAACGGGGGCGCGGCGCCCCCCCCGAGGCGGTCCCGCAGCTCCAGCTCCGGCACCAGCAGCACCAGGCGGGACGTGGGCACCTCCCCCGGGCCCAGGGGGCCCCCCCGGGACCCCCCCACGGCCCCCCCGGGCTCGGCCGCGTACGTCTCGTGCTGCAGGCACACCTGGAGGGGGCACGGGGGGCGCTGCGGCACCGCCCGGCCCCCCAAAACAGCCCCGGGACCCCCCAAATGCCCCCGGGACCCCCAAATCCCCCCGGGACCCCCAAAACAGCCCCGGGACCCCCCGAATCCCCCCCGGACCCCAACACAGCCCCGGGACCCCAACACAGCCCCGGGACCCCAAAACAGCCCCGGGACCCCCCAAATCCCCCCCGGGACCCCAAAACAGCCCCGGGACCCCCCAAATCCCCCCCGGACCCCAACACAGCCCCGGGACCCCCCAAATCCCCCCCGGACCCCAACACAGCCCCGGGACCCCCCAAATGCCCCCGGGACCCCCAAATCCCCCCGGGACCCCCAAAACAGCCCCGGGACCCCCAAACTCCTCAGCTGCCTCCCCATGACCCCCAGAACCCCCCAGACCCCAGTGACCCCATGACCCCTCCGAACCTGCCCCGGGACCCTTCCATGGCCCCCCCCCGACCCCCCCCGTGACCCCCTGACCCTCACCTTGCCCAGGTGAAGCCCCTGACCCCCCCTGACCCCCCGTGACCCCCCGTGACCCCCTGACCCTCACCTTGCCCAGGTGAAGCCCCTGACCCCCCCTGACCCCCCCCGTGACCCCCCCTGACCCCCCCTGACCCCCCCTGTGACCCCCCGTGACCCCCTGACCCTCACCTTGCCCAGGTGAAGCTCCATCAGCTGCTCCGGGATCCTCCCGGGGCCCCCCCGGCTGCGCCACCGCGGGGGGGCGGAGCCTGCACTACGGGGGCGGGGCCTGAGGGGGTGGGGTCAATACGAACACGCCCACATTACCCTCCCGGCCACGCCCATGGCACCCCCCGTCCGTCAGCCCCGCCCCTGTGCCCTGGGGCGTGTCCATCCCCTCGGCACGCCCACCCAAGCCCCTCCCCGTTAGGGGGCGTGTCTCATAAACGACCACACCCAGCCCGGCCCCGCCCCCCCGGGCGTGTCCCACCTGTGCTGGGCGGGGCCGGGGCCGAAGTCCCGCCCCCCGAAGAGCGCCCAGGTGAGGCTGAGGTCGCGCAGCACGAGGCGGGCGCGGGGCGGGGGCAGCCCCGGGGGGGGCCGCAGCCGGTCCCGTTCCCCCCGCGGGACCCCGAAATGGCCCGGCACCAGCCGCAGGGGCCCGGGGGCGAGCCAGCGCAGGCGGGGGGCGGCCTGGGGACAGCGGGGACGGTGTCACCCGGGGGCACGGCAGTGTCACCCCAGTGTCACCCGGGGACAGCGGGGACAGTGTCACCCGGGGGCACGGCAATGTCACCCGGGGGCACGGCAATGTCACCCCAGTGTCACCCCGGGACATGGGAATGTCACCCCAGTGTCACCCGGGGACACGGCAATGTCACCCCAGTGTCACCCCGGGACAGCCCAGTGCCACCCACGTGTCACACGGGGGGCGGCCTGGGGACAGCGGGGACAGTGTCACCCCGGGGACAGGGGAATGTCACCCCAGTGTCACCCCGGGACACGGCAATGTCACCCCAGTGTCACCCGGGGACAGCGGGGACAGTGTCACCCGGGGACAGGGGAATGTCACCCCAGTGTCACCCCGGGACACGGCAATGTCACCCCAGTGTCACCCGGGGGCACGGGAATGTCACCCCAGTGTGACCCGGGACACGGGAATGTCACCCCAGTGTCACCCAGGACACGGCAATGTCACCCCAGTGTGACCCGGGGACAGGGGAATGTCACCCCAGTGTGACCCCGGGACACAGCAATGTCACCCCAGTGTCACCCCGGGACACGGGAATGTCACCCCAGTGTCACCCGGGGACACGGCAATGTCACCCCAACGTCACCCCGGGACAGCCCAGTGCCACCCACGTGTCACACGGGGGGCGGCCTGGGGACAGCGGGGACAGTGTCACCCGGGGGCACGGCAGTGTCACCCCAGTGTCACCCCGGGACACGGCAATGTCACCCCAGTGTGACCCGGGGACAGGGGAATGTCACCCCAGTGTGACCCCGGGACACGGCAATGTCACCCCAGTGTCACCCCGGGACACGGGAATGTCACCCCAGTGTGACCCGGGGGCACGGGAATGTCACCCCAACGTCACCCCGGGACACGGGAATGTCACCCCAGTGTCACCCGGGGACACGGCAATGTCACCCCAACGTCACCCGGGGACACGGCAATGTCACCCCAGTGTCACCCCGGGACAGCCCAGTGCCACCCACATGTCACACGGGGGGTGGCCTCGGGACAGCGGGGACAGTGCTGGGGACACGGGAATGTCACCCTGGGACAGCCCAGTGCCACCCAGAGACCCCCTAGTGCCACCCTGGGACACCAAAATGTCACCCCTGGTCACCCCAATGCCACCCAGTGCCACCCTCAGTCACCCAAGTGTCACCTGGGGGGTGGCCTGGGGATGGGGACAATGGGGACAGGGCTTGGGGACAACCCAGTGCTACCCAGAGACCCCCCCACTGAACCCAAATGTCCCCCGTGGACCCCCAGTGCCACCCAAGTGTCACCCAGGGGGCGGGGACAGGGTTGGGGACAGGGACAGCCCGGTGTCACCCCAGTTTCCACTCACGGCCTCGGGGCTCTCGGGGGCCTCCAGGACGCAGAACCCGTCGGGGTCGGGGTCGGGGTCGGTGCCGCCGCGGGGGGCCGGGGGGGGCTCGGGGGCCGCGGGGGGGGCCCGGGCGGGGCCACGCCCCTCCCCCGGGAACAGGTACAGGGACACGGGGGGGGCCGGGGGGGGCGGGGCCTGGGCTGGGGCGGAGAGGGGGGGTCAGAGCCCCCCCAGACCCAGAACGGCCCCCCGACCCCAAATAACCCCCCCGGACCCAAAACATCCCACCCCGGACCCCAAATACGCCCCCCTGGACCCCAAATAACCCCCCAGACCCTTAACAGCCCCCCCAGACCCAGAACGGCCCCCCGACCCCAAATAACCCCCCCGGACCCAAAACATCCCACCCCGGACCCCAAATACGCCCCCCTGGACCCCAAATAACCCCCCCAGACCCTTAACAGCCCCCCCAGACCCAGAACGGCCCCCCGACCCCAAATAACCCCCCCGGACCCCAAATAACCCCCCCGGACCCCAAATAACCCCCCCGCAAATATCCCCCCCCGACCCCAAACATCCCCCTGACCCCAAATCTCCCCTCAGACCCAACCTCAGCCCCTGACCCCCCCCAAATTGTGCCCCCCCATACCGGCGGTGCGGGGGTCCCCGGGGGGGGTCCCGGGGGGGTCCCTCAGAGCGTCCGTCAGGTCCTGCTGGTTGATGGGGGCGGGGGGAGGCGCGGGGGGGCCCTGGGGGGAAGCAGAGTTGGGGGAGGGGCACTGGGTGCCCCCCCCGACCCATTTGGGGTCCCCATTTTTCCCCCCAGCCCCACCTGCTCTCCCCCCGGGGGGGGCTCGGCCCGTCCCGGGGCTCTCTCGGTGGGTGGCCCCGGTGTGGGGGGGCCGGGCTCGGGCCCGTGGGCGCGGGGGGGTCCCGGGGGGGGTCCCGGGGGGGTCCCCAGGTGTCGCAGCAGGCGCGCGATGGCGGCGGCGCTGTCGGCGCAGGTGCGGCCCCGCAGGCGGGCGGGGGCCACCAGCAGCTCCTCGGGGGGGGGCTGCGGGCGGGGGGGCGCCGGGAATGGCACCGGGCTCCCCCCGAACCGCCCCGACCCCCCCGAACCCACCTGACCCCCCCTGAACCGCCCCGACCCCCCCGAACCCACCTGACCCCCCCCTGAACCGCCCCGACCCCCCCGAACCCACCTGACCCCCCCCCTGAACCGCCCCGACCCCCCCTCAAACCCGCCTGACCCCCCCAAACCCCCATGACCGCCCCCCCCGAACCCTCCAGCAGCCCCTGGGGGGGCTCGCGGGGGTCTCCCCAAATCCCAGCGGCCCCAAAGTGCCCCGACGCCCCCCCGTGACCCCCCCGTGACCCCCCGGGACCCCCACTCACCGCCCCCCCCCTCGCCGTGCCCCCCCCGGCCCGTGCTCAGCTGCAGCTCCAGGAAATCCACGTCCAGCACCGAGACGAAATCTGGGGGGGCACCGCAGTGACCCCAGAGTGACCCCGCAGTGACCCCAGAGTGACCCCAGAGTGACCCCCCCGGAGTGACCCCCCCGCAGTGACCCCAGAGTGACCCCGGAGTGACCCCGGAGTGACCCCGGAGTGACCCCGCAGTGACCCCAGAGTGACCCCGGAGTGACCCCCCCGAAGTGACCCCAGAGTGACCCCAGAGTGACCCCCCCCGGAGTGACCCCCCCCGCAGCGACCCTGGAGTGACCCCAGAGTGACCCCCCCGGAGTGACCCCCCCGCAGTGACCCCAGAGTGACCCCCCCCGCAGTGACCCCCCCGGAGTGACCCCAGAGTGACCCCCCCGGAGTGACCCCAGAGTGACCCCGGAGTGACCCCAGAGTGACCCCCCCGGAGTGACCCCCCCGCAGTGACCCCCTCGGAGTGACCCCAGAGTGACCCTCCCCACAGTGACCCCAGAGTGACCCCGGAGTGACCCCAGAGTGACCCCCCCGCAGTGACCCCAGAGTGACCCCCCCGGAGTGACCCCCCCGGAGTGACCCCGGAGTGACCCCAGAGTGACCCCGGAGTGACCCCAGAGTGACCCCCCCCGCAGTGACCCCAGAGTGACCCCGGAGTGACCCCAGAGTGACCCCCCCGGAGTGACCCCCCCGGAGTGACCCCGGAGTGACCCCAGAGTGACCCCCCCGGAGTGACCCCAGAGTGACCCCGGAGTGACCCCAGAGTGACCCCCCCGGAGTGACCCCAGAGTGACCCCGGAGTGACCCCAGAGTGACCCCCCGGAGTGACCCCCCCGGACACCCCCGAGGGTCTCTGCGGGAGGGGACACGGGGGGGGCACAGGGGGGTCCCGGGGGTCTCAGAGGGGTCCTGGGGGGTCCCGGCTCGGGGGGGGGCACAGGGGGGGTCCTGGGGGGGTCCCGGTTCGGGGGGGGCACAGGGGGGGCACAGGGGGGTCCCGGGGGGGGCACAGGGGGGTCCCGGGGGTCTCAGAGGGGTCCCGGGGGGGTCCCGGCTCGGGGGGGGCACAGGGGGGGTCCTGGGGGGTCCCGGCTCGGGGGGGGCACAGGGGGGGCACAGGGGGGTCCTGGGGGGTCCCGGCTCGGGGGGGGGCACAGGGGGGGCACAGGGGGGGTCCCGGGGGGTCCCGGCTCGGGGGGGGGCACAGGGGGGGCACAGGGGGGGTCCCGGGGGGGTCCCGTTACCCCTCTGCAGGTCCAGCGCGCCCCCCCCGCAGCGCTCGCTCAGGAACACGGAACCGTCATCGACCAACAGCCTGGGGGGGCACGGGGGGTCACGGGGGGTCACGGGGGGTCACGGGGGGTCACGGGGGGCAGGAGCCCCCCAAAAAAACCCCGACACCCCAAAACACCCCCGCGACGCCCCCAAAAACTCCCCGGGGACACCAAAACCCCCCCGGGACCCCCCCAAAACCCCTTGGGACCTCCCGACCCCCTCCCAGGACCCCCCAAAAACCCCGGGGACCCCCCAAAAACCCCCCGGGACCCCCCGAAAACCCCCCAGGACCCCCCAGCTCCGTCGGGACACCCCCAAAACCCCTCGGTGACCCCCAGGAACACCCCCCGGGCGCCCCCTGCCCACCTGAGCCCCCCCGGGCGGGGGTCGGGGCCGCTCCCGCAGGTGACACTCAGGGTCTCCGCTGTCACCAGCACCCGCAGGGGGAGGGGCGGCCTGGGGGGGGGGACCCCAAATCCGGGTCACCCCCCGGGTAAGGGACCCCCAGAGGGGGGCACCGCCCCCTCCCCAAACACCCGCACACTGGGGTGACCCCGCTCAGGAGACCCCAAATGCAGGGGATCGATGACCCCCCCCAAAGGACCCCCCCCGTTTTGGGGTCACCCCCTCCCAGGGTCCCCATTTCGGGGTCCCCGTTTTTGGGGTGCACACCTGTAGTCGAGGCCGCAGCGCTGCAGGTGCAGGTGCAGCTGGGTGAGGGGCGTGGGGGGCGTGTACCCCAAAACCGGCTCGTCCTCCAGGGCCAGCAGGGCCAGCAGCTGCGGGGGCACCCCGAAAGTGAGCCCCGGGACCCCCCCGGGAGCCACAAAACCCCGAAAGGAAAACCCCAAAAACGGGAAATCCTCAAAAAAGAAAAATTCTCCAAAATTCAGGAACGACCCAAAGAGCCCCAAAAACCCGACCCTCGCCCCGAAAAAACCCCAAAAACCTGACCCC
This sequence comes from Sylvia borin, assembly GCA_014839755.1. Taxonomy (NCBI): domain Eukaryota; kingdom Metazoa; phylum Chordata; class Aves; order Passeriformes; family Sylviidae; genus Sylvia; species Sylvia borin. Next base: position 73,290 of record JACEWE010000078.1, on the reverse strand, counting down.
CCCCCAAAACCCCAAAAACCTGAACCCCCCTGAAAAAAACCCAAAAACCTGAACCCCCCCAAAAACCCCAAAAACCTGAACCCCCCTGAAAAAAACCCAAAAACCTGAAACAACCCCCCAAAAAAATTTACCGAAAACGGGAAACTCCCCGAGAGAAACCCCGGCAGCCCCAAAAACACCCCAAAATAGGGAACCCCAAAAACGGGAACCCCAAAAACGGGAACCCCAAAAATGGGAACCCCAAAAAACGGGGACCCCAAACATGTGATCCCCAAAACGGGCACCCCAAACCCCCCCAGGGCTCCCCCCAAACGCGCCCCTCCCCGAGGGTGGCCCCCCCAAAAGCCGCCCCCCCCTCACCTGGCTGTACCAGGGGGTCCCGGGGGACGCGGGCCGCTGCCGCAGCATCACCCCCTCGAGCGCCACGGCCACCACCAGCTCCTGGGGACAGCGGGGACACGGCGGGGACATGGCGCGGGGGCACGGGACGCTCCCCGCCCCTCCAGTGTCCCCAGTGTCCGTCCTGCCCCTCCCCGTGCCCCGCAGTGTCCCCCAACGCCCCCGAGTGACCCTCAGCAGTGTCCCCGCCGTGCTCTCCTGTCCCCTCCGTGTGTGTCCCCGCGGTCCCCGTGTCCCCGCGGCATCCCCACGCCCCTCCCATGTCCCCCCCCGTGTCCTCGGTGCCCCCCCCCCGCCAGAGTGTCCCCGTGTCCCCTCCCCTGCCCCTCAATGTCTCCGTGTCCCACTTCGGTGTCCCCGTGCCCCTCCTGTGTCGTCCCCGCTGTCCCCGCGGTGTCCCCTCAATGTCCCCTCAATGTCCCCGTGTCCCACCTTGGCGTCCCCGCGGTGTCCCCGCTGTCCCCCCCCCCGTCCCCCCCGCTGTCCCCGTGCCCCTCAATGTCCCCGCGGTGTCCCCGCCTTGGTGTCCCCTCAATGTCCCCTCAATGTCCCCACCTTGGTGTCCCCTCAATGTCCCCTCAGTGTCCCCACCTTGGTGTCCCCTCAATGTCCCCACCTTGGTGTCCCCTCAATGTCCCCTCAGTGTCCCCGCCTTGGTGTCCCCTCAATGTCCCCACCTTGGTGTCCCCTCAATGTCCCCTCAGTGTCCCCACCTTGGTGTCCCCTCAATGTCCCCTCAATGTCCCCTCAGTGTCCCCACCTTGGTGTCCCCTCAATGTCCCCTCAATGTCCCCACCTTGGTGTCCCCTCAGTGTCCCCTCAGTGTCCCCACCTTGGTGTCCCCTCAGTGTCCCCTCAGTGTCCCCACCTTGGTGTCCCCTCAATGTCCCCTCAGTGTCCCCTCAGTGTCCCCACCTTGGTGTCCCCTCAGTGTCCCCTCAGTGTCCCCACCTTGGTGTCCCCTCAATGTCCCCTCAATGTCCCCTCAGTGTCCCCACCTTGGTGTCCCCTCAATGTCCCCTCAGTGTCCCCACCTTGGTGTCCCCGCGGGGGCTCAGGCTGCTGCCCAGGGCCAGCGCCAACATCCGTGCCGGGGGGGGCGCCCCGGGGGGGGGCGCGGGCTCCTCCCAGGGCACCAGGGTGGGCTGGGGGCGGGGTGGGGGCCCCTCCCCCTCCGCCGGCACCGGGCCTGGGGGGGGCAGGGGGGGGGAGGGGCTGGGGGACCCCAAAACGGGCCACGACCCCCCAAAACGGGCCACGACCCCCCAAAACCAGACACCCCCCAAACCGAGACACCCCCCCAAAACCAGACACCCCCAAACCGAGACACCCCCAAACCGAGACACCCCCCCAAACCGAGACACCCCCCAAAACCAGACACCCCCCAAACCCAGACACCCCCCCAAACTCAGACACCCCCCCAAACTGAGTTGCTCCCCCATTTTCAGGGCACCCCCTCCCCCCATTTTTTGCCCTCCCCCATTTTGGGCCCCCCTCCCCATTTTGGGGCTACCCCCAAATGCCTGAGACCCCCCGTTTTCGGCTCCCCCCCCCCCGTTTTTGCTCCTCCCCCCCGTTTTTGGGCCCCCCCTTTTCCCCTCACCCCGGTTTTTGGGGTCTCCCATTTTTGCCCCCCCCCCCGTTTTGCCCCCCCGTTCCCGGTACCGTGCAGCAGCACGAGGCTCCGGACGTCGGCACAGGCCCGGGACAGCCCCCGGAGCCCCCCCGGGCGGGGGAGGACACACAGCCGCCCCTCCCCCACCTCCAGCACCAGCTGCGAGCCCGGGGCGCCCCCCTGGGGACACCCCAAAATCCGGGTCACACTCTGCCCCTCCCCCCCGGGGACACCCCAAAATCCGGGTCACACTCTGCCCCTCCCCCCCCGGGGACACCCCAAAATCCGGGTCACACTCTGCCCCTCCCCCCCCGGGGACACCCCAAAATCCGGGTCACAGCCTGCCCCTCCCCCCCCGGGGACACCCCAAAATCCGGGTCACAGCCTGCCCCTCCCCCCCCGGGGACACCCCAAAATCCGGGTCACAGCCTGCCCCTCCCCCCCTGGGGACACCCCAAAGTGACACAGGACAAACCCGAGGACTGCCGGGGTGACACAGAGGTGACACAGGGGTGACACAGGGGTGACACAGGGGTGACACAAGGGTGACACAGAGGTGACACAGAGGTGACATAGGGTGACATAGGGTACCAGAAAATGGCACAGGGTGACCCAGGGGTGACCCAGGGTGACACCCAGGGGACATGGGGGTGACCCAGGGATGACACAGGACCCCCCAGTGCTCCCAGGGACCCCCAAGGAGACCCAGGGTGACACAGAGGTGACAGTGGGGTGGCCCAGGGTGACAGACAGTGACACGAGGTGACACAGGATGACACAGGGTGGGTGACACAGAGTGGCACAGGGTGACCCAGGTTGGGTGGCCCAGGGTGACACAGGGGTGACAGTTGGGTGGCCCAGGGTGACAGACAGTGTGACACGAGGTGACCCAGGTTGGGTGACCCAGGGTGACACAGGGGTGGCATTGGGTGGCCCAGGGTGACAGACAGTGACACAAGGTGACACAGGATGACACAGGGTGGGTGACACAGGGTGACCCAGGGTGGCACCAGGACCGTCCCTCACCGCGGGGGGACACTCGGCGGTGACACGTCCCCAGGGCACGGTGACAATGATGGCGCCGCCGCTCACGGGGGGCCCGGGGGGGTCCCCAAAGTCCCCAAGGTCCTGCGGGGACCCCCCGGGGCCTTCGTCCTCCTCCTCCTCGGAGTCTGGGGGACAGCGGGGGGTCAGGGGGGACCCCCGAGCCCTGGGGACACCCAGGGGACCCCCGAGGTTTGGGGACACCCAGGGGACATCCCGAGGTTTGGGGACACCCAGGGGACCCCCGAGGTTTGGGGACACCCAGGGGACATCCCGAGGTTTGGGGACACCCCGGATTTTGGGGGGGGTCCCAGATTTGGGGGGGGTCTCCGGCTCTCACCTGTGCCCAGCGCGGACCTGCAGGGCCTGAAAGAGGCGGGGCCTTCTGAGGGGGCGGGGCTCTCCTCTGAGGGGGCGGGGTCATCGGAAGGGGCGTGGTCTCCGGAAGGGGCGGGGCCCTCCGAGGGGGCGGGGCCGGAAGGGTCCCAGAGCAGAAGATCGTTGTTGATCCTGGGGGGGGGGAGGGGAGGGGGTCAGGGGGTGCCCAGGTGTGTCCCCCGCCTCACCTGACCCCCCCCAGGTGTGTCCCCCCCTTACCTGAACCCCCCCAGGTGTGTGTCCCCCCTCACCTGAATCCCCCCAGGTGTGTCCCCCTCACCTGACCCCCCCAGGTGTGTCCCCCCCTCACCTGACCCCCCCCAGGTGTGTCCCTCCCCTCACCTGAGCCCATCCAGGTGTGTCCCCCTCACCTGACCCCCCCAGGTGTGTCCTCCTCACCTGAACCCCCCCAGGTGTGTCCCCCCTCACCTGAACCCCCCCAGGTGTGTCCCCCTCACCTGACCCCCCCAGGTGTGTCCCCCCCTCACCTGACCCCCCCAGGTGTGTCCCCCCCCTCACCTGAGCCCCCCCAGGTGTGTCCCCCCCCTCACCTGAACCCCCCCAGGTGTGTCCTCCTCACCTGAATCCCCCCAGGTGTGTCCCCCCCCTCACCTGACCCCCCCAGGTGTGTCCCCCCCCTCACCTGACCCCCCCAGGTGTGTCCCCCCCTCACCTGACCCCCCCAGGTGTGTCCCCCCCTCACCTGACCCCCCCAGGTGTGTCCCCCCCTCCCCTGACCCCCCCCAGGCGTCCCCTCACCTGTTGTAGAGGCGCTGCAGCAGCTCGGGGGGGCTCAGGCTCAGGTGGGCTCGGGGCAGTGTCACCTGCAGGCTCCAGGGCGCCCCGCCCACGGCCCCGCCCACGAACGCCCCCAGCTCCTCGGGGGTCCCGGGCAGCACCAGCTGGGGGGGGAGGGGAGGGGAGGGGGCGCTGGGGGCTCCGGGGGGGGCTCCGGGACCCCCCAAAGCCCCTCGGGGGAATTCGGGGAGGGGTCCCCACCTCGTGGCTCTCGTAGATGCTGCGGCGGGCGGAGAAGGGGGTCGGGGGGGGCCCCGAGGGGGGGCCTCGAGGGGGGGCCGCGGCCACTGTCACCTCCAGCCTGGGGACACCGGGGGGGGGTCAGCACTGCGGGGGGGGCAGGAAAGGAGCCCCCAAATGCCCCCCCTCAAATCCCCCGGGGCCCCACGATCCCCCCGAAAACTGACCCAAAGATCCCCCCCCCAGCCCACAGGACCCCCCCGGGGCTGCCCCTCCCCAGCTCAGGACCCCCGGGGGTGCCCCCTAAACCCCCCAGTGCCCCCCAAACCCCCCCAGTGCCCCCCAGTGCCCCCCCAGTGCCCCCTAAACCCCCCCAGTGCCCCCCAGTGCCCCCTAAACCCCCCAGTGCCCCCTAAACCCACCAGTGCCCCCCAGTGCCCCCTAAACCCCCCCCAGTGCCCCCCAAACCCCCCAGTGCCCCCCAGTGCCCCCCAAACCCCCCAGTGCCCCCCAAACCCCCCAGTGCCCCCCAGTGCCCCCTAAACCCCCCCAGTGCCCCCCAAACCCCCCAGTGCCCCCCAGTGCCCTCCCCAGTGCCCCCCAAACCCCCCAGTGCCCCCCAAACCCCCCAGTGCCCCCCAGTGCCCTCCCCAGTGCCCCCCAGTGCCCTCCCCAGTGCCCCTCAGTGCCCCCCAGTGCCCTCCCCAGTGCCCTCCCCAGTGCCCCCTAACCCCCCCCAGTACCCCCCAACCCCCCCAGTGCCCCCCAGTGCCCCCCAAAACCCCCCCAGTGCCCCCAAACCCCCCAGTGCCCTCCCCAGTGCCCCCAAACCCCCCCCAGTGCCCCCCAGTGCCCCCTAAACCCCCCCAGTGCCCCCCAAACCCCCCAGTGCCCCCCAGTGCCCACCAGTGCCCCCTAAACCCCCCCAGTGCCCCCAAACCCCCCCCAGTGCCCCCAAACCCCCCCAGGACCCCCCAAATCCCCCCATCCCCCCTCACGTGGGGACGCTGTGGGCCCCCCCCGGGCCGGGCCCCGGCTCCGCTCTCAGGCAGGGCAGGGTCCCCATGTCCTCGGCCTCGTACGTCACTGGGGTCACCACAGGGTCACCACAGGGTCACCGCGGGGTCACCGCGGCGTCACAGGGGGGTCACAGGGGTCACAGGTCACAGGGGTCACGGGGGGAGTCACGGATGTGCCTCCGCCCCGCCCCCAGGTGTGTGTCCCCCCCAATGTCCCCAGGAATGTCCCCCCCGTGTCCCCCCTCCATCCCTGGGGGTGTCCCTCCTGTCACCCCCCACACACACGGGTCCTTGTGGTCCCCAGTCCTGTCCCCTCCCCCCAAACACCTCTCTGTCCCCCCCCGTGTCCCCCCGTGTCCCCCCCATCCCTGCTGTGCCCCCGCCCCGCCCCCGGGTGTGTGTCACCCCAAATGTCACCGCCGTGTCCCCCCGTGTCCCCCCCTGTCCCTCCTGTGCCCCCGCCCCGCCCCCAGGTGTGTGTCACCCCAAATGTCACCCCCGTGTCCCCCCATGTCCCCCCCTGTCCCTGCTGTGCCCCCGCCCCGCCCCCTGTGCCACCCCCGTGTCCCCTCCCCTGGCCACGCCCCCTCGGCCCCGCCCCTGCTCACCCTCCAGGTGGTCGCAGGCCAAGGCCCCGCCCCCTGGCCCCGCCCACCCGCGGGGCGCCCCCAGCCCCACCCGGAGGCTCTCGGGGCGGAGCCGGGGGGGCGGGGCCCGGAAGGGGGCGGGGCGAAGGTCGGTCAGGGGTAGCCACAGCCTCAGCTCCGCCCCTGGTGCCGCCCACCGCACCAGGGGCCACGCCCACTGAGCCTGGGGGCGGGGCAGAGTTAGGACACACCCAGGATCCATTATAAAAACCACGCCCACGTTCAGCCTCACCCCAACCACACCCATTGACCAAGCTCCGCCCACTTCAGCTTCCTCCCATCCCTGGCCCACCCTTGGCCCCACCCCTTACAAGCCCCTCCCCTTTCCAGCCCCTCTGCACATGCCCCACCCAGTTTTCTAGCCCTGCCCACCTGCCCGGGGGGCGTGTCCTCTGCTGTGGGCGTGTCCTGGCACTGGGTGTGGCCGGAGATGGCCTCGAGGGCGGGGCCGAGGCGCTCGAGCAGCCCCAGGTCCAGGTCGGCCTCGAGGGGGCGGAGCTGCAGCCCCAGCTCCAGAGGAGGGGGTGGAGCCTGGGGGTCACAGGGGGTCACGGGGGGTGGGGAAAGGCGGGGTCCCCCCAAGCCCCTCCCCCCTCCACAAATCCTGCCGGGGGGGGCTGTGGGGCCCCCCCTCCCCCACTCACCTTGGGCAGGGGCGGAGCCCCGGGGGGGGCGGGGCCGGGGGGGCCCCAGCGCAGGCGCAACACGGGCTGGGCGGGGGCGGGGCCGTCGGCCGGGGGGGCGGGGAAACGCAGAACCTGGGGGGTGTGACCAGGGATGGGCAGGGCAGCCACACCCAGATAGGCCCCACCCCTTTGTGCGAACCCCTCACAGCCACACCCAAACAACTCCACCCCTCATGTGAGCCCCGCCCATTTCCCAGCTCCCTGTTGGCCACGCCCATTCCCTCTGGCTCCACCCCGTGGTTGTGTTCTGTGGCAGACCACACCCAGCTCCAGACCACACCCACACACCCCGCCCTCCCCAAGCCCCGCCCTCACCCAGCAACGCCCTGGTCACGCCCCAGCCACGCCCACCTGTATCCGGTTTGGCTCCGCCCCCGGCAGCTCCTCCAGCAGCTCCAGGCGGGCCAAGGAGAGCCCCCCCCGGGGCCCCCCCGGCTCCACCCCCAGCTGCGCCCCGCCCACCTCCAGCCTGGGGGCGGGGCCAGAAGGGGGTTAGTGAGGGGGCGGGGCCGAGGGACAAAGGCGGACAAAGAGGGGACACTGAGGGGACACTGGGGGACACTGGGGGACACTGGGGGGACACTGGGGGGACACAGGGGGCGTGGCCGTACCTGAGGTGGGGGAAGGGCAGGGCTTGGTCCCAGGCCGGGTGGGTGTGTCCCTGGCAGAGCTCCTCCCACAGGCGCTGGTGGGCGTGGCCGGGAGCCCCGCCCATCTCGGGCAGCACGGCGGTGACGGTCCCCAGGGTCACCTGCAGCCTCAGGCCCCCCCGCCACGGGGGACCCCGGCCTGGGGACAGCAGCTGAGACCCCCGGGGGGGCACCAGGGATCCCCCCGGCATTGGGGACCCCCCCCCGGCATTGGGGACCCCCCCCAGATCAGGGAACCCCCCCCCGGGACCCCCCCGGCATTGGGGACCCCCCCAGATCAGGGAAACCCCCTCGGGACCCCCCCGGCATTGGGGACCCCCCCCGGGACCCCCCCAGATCAGGGGAACCCCCCCCCGGGACCCCCCCAGATCAGGGAACCCCCCCCGGGACCCCCCCGCACTCACCTGGGGGGGCGGAGCTGTGGGGGGAGGGGCGGCGGTGCCGAGGGCTGCCCTGGGGGGGGGAGGGGTGCAGGGGGCGGGGTCAAACCGCGGAATTTGCCCCCCCCCGCGACACCCCCCAAAATTTCCCCTCGAGTTCAGACCCCAAAGAACCCCCAAAATCCCCCCCCCCCAAAAAAAATAACCCCCCAGTTCCCCCTTGAGGACCCCCCAAAATCCCCCCCAAATCCCCGACCCCAAACGAGTTCCCCCAAATCCTCCCCCAAAACCCCAAACGAACCCCACCGGATTCTGCCCCCGGACCCAAAAACCCCCAAAACTTCCCTGAGATCCCCCCAAAACCCCGAATTTCCCCCCAGAGCCCGACTCACAGCAGGGCTGGGGGGGGCGCTGCCCGGGGGGGTCTCCCCGGGGGGGGCTGCGCTGTCCCCGCCCCCCAGGGACCCCGACATGGAGTAGAACAGCTCTGGGGGGGAAAGAGGTGAGGAGCCCCCCAAAACCCACCCCAAATCCCCAAATCTCCCCAAAAACCCCCCAAAATCTCCCCAAAACCCATCCTAAAACCCCCAAAATGTCCCCAAAACCCACCCCAAACCCCCCGAAACCTGCCCCAAACCCCCCAAAACCCACCCCAAACCCCCCAAAACCTGCCCCAAACCCCTCCAAAACCCACCCCAAACCCCCCAAAACCCGCCCCAAACCCCCCGAAACCTGCCCCAAAACCCACCCCAAACCAAACCCCCCGAAACCTGCCCAAAACCCCTCCAAAACCCACCCCAAACCCCCCGAAACCTGCCCCAAACCCCTCCAAAACCCACCCCAAACCCCCCGAAATCCCTCACAGACCCCCCCAAACCCCAAAAATCCCCCTCAGCCACCATAAAAATCCCCCAACCCCCCCCAAAACCCCCCCAATTCCTCCTCCAAACCTCCAACACCCCCCAGCCCCCCAATTCCGCCCCAGAGCCCCCCCAAATCCCCCGAAAGCCCCCCGCCCCCTCACCGCTGTCGGGGTCCCCCCCGGGGGGGCTCGGGGGGTCGCGCCCCCCCCGCAGGCAGCGGCTCAGCTCCCGCTCGATCAGCGCCAGGTCCTGGGGGCCCAGGGGGCGGCTGCGACCCCCGGGGGGGGGCTCTGGGGGGGGCACGGCGGCGCTGGGACCCCCCGGGGAGCCCCCAAACACCCCCCTCCCAAAATAAACCACCACCCCAAAAATTATCCCCCCTCCTCCCAAAATAACTCACCCCCCGAAATAACCAACACCCAAAATAACCCACCCAAATAACCCCCCCAAAAATAACCCACCCCCCAAAAATAACCACCCCCCAAAATAACTCACCCCCCAAAATAACCCACCCCCAAAAAATAACCCACCCCCCAAAAATAACCCACCCCCCAAAAAATAACCCACCCCCCAAAAATAACCACCCCCCCAAAATAACCCACCCCCCAAAAAATAACCACCCCCCCAAAAATAACCACCCCCCAAAAATAACCCACCCCCCAAAAAATAACCACCCCCCCAAAATAACCAACCCCCCAAAAAATAACCACCCCCCAAAATAACCACCCCCCCAAAATAACCCACCCCCCAAAAGAACTCAGGGGTTGGGGAGACCCCAACCCCCCCCCCAAAGGAGGGACCCGGGGGGCCCCAAAAATCCCCGAAGGACCCCAACCCCCCCCCCAAGGCCTCAGCCCCGCCCCCCTCAGGGCTGGGGTCTCCCGGGTTTTGGGGGGTCCCTCGGGTTTGGGGGTCGCGGGGACTCACCGGGGGGGTCCAGCGCCCCCAGGAGCCCCCGCAGGGTCCCCAGCAGGGGGGGGGGCAGCAGCAGGTGCAGGGCCCCCACCTTCCCCTCCAGCTCCACCTGGGGACGGCACAAATGAGACCCCCAAAAACCCAAAACCCCCAAAATTACATCCCCCAAAATCCCCAAAATCCCCAAAATTACATCCCAAAAACCCTGAAAATTACATCCCAAAAACCCTGAAAATTAATCCCAAAACGCCCCAAACCCCAAAACCCTGAAAATTAATCCCAAAACGCCCCAAACCCCAAAAACCCTGAAAATGAGACCCCCAAAACCCCAAATTCCCCAAAATCCCAGAAAATGAGACCCCAAAACCCCCCAAAATGAGACCCCCAATCCCCTGCAATGCCCAAAACAAAGCCCTCAGACACCCCGAGGACCCCCCAGTCCTGCCCCAGGACTCTCCAACCCCCTCCCAAAACCTCCTCTGAAACCCCCCCGGACCCCCCGAGCCCCTGCAGCCCCCTGAACCCCCTCAAATCCCCCCTGGAGCCCCCCGAGCCCCCGCAGCCCCCTGAACCCCCTCAAATCCCCCCTGGAGCCCCCCCGGACCCCCCGAGCCCCCCCGGACCCCTGAACCCCCTCAAACCCCCCCCTGACCCCCTTCAAATCCCCCCGGACCCCCCGAGCCCCCGCAGCCCCCTGAGCCCCCTCAATTCCCCCCCTGGAGCCCCCTGAGCCCCCCCGGAGCCCTGAGCCCCCTCAATTGCCCCCTGGAGCCCCCCGATCCCTCCCCGGACCCCTGAACCCCCTCAATCCCCCCTGGAGCCCCCCAGCCCCCAGCCCACCGCAGGCCCCGGCAGAGCCTCGTTCTGTTTCAGGCGCAGGCACAGCTCCGAGGGGCCCGGGAGGAGCCCCCCCAGCACCGGGGGGGACACGGGCACCTGCGGGGACACGGGGACACTGAGGGGACACTGAGGGGGCACTGAGGGGACGCTGAGGGGACGCTGAGGTGACCGTGAGGACACCACAGACCACTGAGTTGACACAAGGGACACTGAGGTGACACAGGGGACACTGAGGGGACACTGAGGGGACACTGAAGGGACGCTGAGGGGACACTGAGGGGACACTGAGGGGACACTGAGGGGACACTGAGGGGACACTGAGGGGACACTGAGGGGACACTGAGGGTACGCTGAGGGGACACTGAGGGGACGCTGAGGGGACGCTGAGGGGACACAGAGGGGACACTGAGGTGACCGTGAGGACACCAGAGATCACTGAGTTGACACAAGAGACACCGAGGTGGCACAGGGGACACCGAGGTGACACAGGAGACACCAGGGGACACCGGGGACACTGAGGAGACACTGAGGGGACGCTGAGGGGACGCTGAGGACACCAGAGACCACTGAGTTGACACAAGAGACACTGAGTTGACACAAGAGACACTGAGGTGGCACAGGGGACACCGAGGTGACACAGGAGACACCAGGGGACACCGGGGACACCGAGGTGACACAGGGGACAGCAGGTGACACCGGGGCAGGCCGTACCTGTGCCCAGGGCGGGGGCAGCTCCTGCCACAGCAGCCGCGGGTCCCGCAGCCGCAGCCCCTTGAGCAGCACCGCGGGGGGGGCCACAGCCCGGGGAGCCCCCCGAGTCCTCGTACTCGGCCCTGGGGACGGGGACACGCCTGAGACACACCTGGGGACACCTGGGACACACCTGGGACACCTGGGACACACCTGAGATACCTGGGGACACTTGAGGACACCTGGGACACACCTGGGACACCCCCAGGACCTCCCCCCCGAGTCCTCCTACTCCACCCTGGGGACACGGACACACCTGAGAGACACCTGAGATACCTGGGGACAGCTGGGGACACACCTGAGACACCCCTGGGGACACCCCTGGGGACACCCCTGAGCCCCTCCGGCCCTCACCTGGGCAGGTGCAGCTCCAGGGCCCCCCCCGGGCCCCCCCCGGGCTGCGGGGGCAGCTCCACGCGGAGCTCGGCGTCCTCCAGCAGCACCTGCAGGCGGCGGAGCACTGCGGGGACACCGGGGGACACCGGGGGACAGAGAGGGGACACGGAGGGGACAGAGAGGGGACACGGAGGGGACACGGGGGTGGGGTCAGCTGCGGCCGCCACACCCCGAAGCAGGATCCTCCCGCCGTGTCCCCTCCCGCCCCCCGCTGTCCCCTGTGTCCCCCCATTGTCCCCGCTGTCCCCCGTGTCCCCCCATTGTCCCCGCTGTCCCCCGTGTCCCCCCATTGTCCCCTGTGTCCCCCCATTGTCCCCGCTGTCCCCCGTGTCCCCCCATTGTCCCCGCTGTCCCCTGTGTCCCCCCATTGTCCCCGCTGTCACCTGTGTCGATGGTCACCGCCAGCGCCTCCAGCCCCTCCAGCGGCGGCGGCTCCGGGGGCGGGTCCCGGCCCCGCTGCGACCCCCCCGGGGGCGGCGACCCCGGGCCCGGCGACCCCGCCTGACCTGGGGGGACACCGGGGGGTCACCGGGGGGTCACCGGACACCGGGGGACATCGGGGGAAGCGAGGAGACGGTGCAGCGGGTGGCACAGGAGCCTTGGGGGGGACAGCGGGCAGAGGGGACAGGGGACACCGGGGGTGTGACAGGGGACACCGGGGGAGGTGACCCACCCCGGGGGGGAGGTGACACGGGGGGAGGCGGCCCCGGGAGGGGACAGGGCCACTCACGGGGCCGCAGCACCAGGCGCAGGCGGCTCAGCCGCAGCCGCACGGGCTCGGTGCCCAGCGCGGCCCAGGGCACGGTGACGGTGACAGCCCCGACGGCGCCTTCGCGCAGCTCCAGCGGCGCCCCGGCCCCCGCCAGCAGCTCGTCCACGGCCTGGGGGAGCCCCGGGACGGCCCCGCTCAGCAACGGCCCCGAGATCAGCCCCAAACCACCCGAGACCATCCCAAATCACCGCGAAATCAGCCCAAAACAGCCCCGAGCCGCTGCCAAACCCGTCCCCGTGTCCCGCCGCCCAACCGGTGTCCCGGTGTCCCCAGCCCCGCCGGTGTCCCGGTGTCCCCAGTCCCGCCGGTGTCCCGGTGTCCCGGTGTCCCCAGTCCCGCCGGTGTCCCGCTGTCCCCAGTGTCCCCAGTCCCGCCCGTGTCCTGGTGTCCCGGTGTCCCCAGCCCCGCCGGTGTCCCCCCGTGTCCCCCCGTGTCCCGCCGCTGTCTCGGTCTCCCTCCGTGTCCCCCCGTGTCTCCCGGTGTCCCGGCGCGGCGCTGACCGCCGCCCGCAGCCGCAGCTCCCGCAGGGTCCCGGTTCCTCCCCGCAGGTCCAGCCCGAGCTGCTCCAGCCGCAGCGGCTCCTCCAGGAAGGGCCCGAGCCAACGCTGCAGCGCGTACCGGGCGGCGCGGGCCTTCAGCGCCTCGGGCCAACCCCGCGCCCAGCGCGGCATCGCCGCACCGGAACCGGCACCGGTACCGGCGCCGGCAGCGCGATCGGCACCGGAATCGGCACCGGGATGGGCGCGGGGATCGGCACCGGCCCCGCGATCACCGCGATCGGCGCCGACGCCGACACCGGCACCGACGCCGGGATCGGCACCAGGAGACGCCGGCAGCACCGGGAGACACCGGCACCCCCACTTCCGGGCCCGCCCTCACACTTCCGCTGCGACCCGCGGCTCCCATTGGCTACCGCCGCTTTGATCGACGGCTCGCCCAATCGGTCAGCGGGCGGTGCACACGCCCGCCAGTGAGAGCGCGGGAAACAGCGTGCGCGTGCGCTCCGACCAATCGGCGCCCGCAGAGGGAAAGGAGGAGGCGGGGTCTCCGTCGGATGTGACGTGCGAAGGTTTCCGGAAACCGGCACGGCCGCGGCCGCTGAGGGGCGGGATTGGGGCCGGGACCGGGGCCGGGGCTACGGCGGGACTCTGGGGGCCTCCGCGCCGGGCCGGGGGCTCGGGGGCACGGGGAGGGGGCGGATTTGGGGTCCGGGGTCTCAGAAGGGACAGACGGGGGGTCGGGGACACAGGGGGGGTTGGGACGGCACCCTCCCTCGCACCCCCTGGGCGGTTTTGGGGGACAATAAAGGATCTGTGGAGGCGGCGACACCTGAGCGGGTCCCGAGAGCCCCGAGACTGCGAGAGCCGCTCGTGCTGTTCCGTTTAATGGCGCCCCGGCGGTCGTGACCGGGGGTCCCGGGGTCACTCCCGGGTCAGTACCGGCCCAGGCGGCACATGTCGCACCTGCAGGATGCGGCCGACACCGTCCGGAAGCGCCGCGCCCCCCCCGGGCAGCGCAGGGTCACCTGCACCTGGCGGGGAGGGCGGGGTCAGGGGCGGGACACACCTGGGTGTGCCGCGCCCATACCTGGACACGCCCCGCCACACCCTCACAGGCCGCGCCCACACCGGTGCAGCCTCACCCACTCCGCCCAAGCCCCACCCACAGCCTCACCACACCCCCACGGGCTGAAAATCACCGCCCACCCCCGCCCCACCCCTCCATGCCCCGCCCACCGCCCCGCCCACCCTGGTCACGTGCTCCATGGTGCAGCAGCGCGCCTCGGCCAGCAGGGGGCGCCCTCCAGCGTCCAGCAGCGCGCGGGGGGCGGGGCCGGCGCGGGACTCGCAGTGCCCGGCGCATGCGCCCAGCGAGGCCACGCCCCCCACGCGGCAGCGCCCCGCCCCCTGCGGGAGGGGCACCGGGACCCCTGGAAAAGGGGGAGAGAGGGGTGGAAAAGGGGGCGTGGTCTTATGAAAAGGGGCGGTGCCCGGGAGTGGGCGGGGCTGTGGAGTTGTGAGCGGAGCCTCAACTGTCCCGGGGGAGGGGCGGAGCCTCCCGGGCCGGGGGTCTCCGAGAGGGTCCCGTGGGGTGGGGGGGGGCTCCCGGGGGGATTTTGGGGGTCCCGAGGGGACGGTTGGGGGTCCCGAGGGGAGGTCTGGGGGTCCCGGGGAGAGGATTGGGGGTCCCGGGGAGAGGATTTGGGGTCCTAGGGAGGTCTAGGGGTCCCGGGGAGAGGTTTGGGGGTCCCGGGGGAGGTTTGGGGGTCCCGAGGGGAGGTTTGGGGGTCCCGGGGAGAGGTTTGGGGGTCCCGGGGCCCGCCCGGCGCTTACAGCGGAGGCGGCAGCCCGGCCCGGGGGTGTCGGGCAGGGCCGGGGGCAGCAGCAGGATGAGGAGGAGGAGGAGGAGGAGTCTCCGGGCGGCCATGGCGGGATCTGGGACCCCCCCCGGGACCCCCCGGGACCCCCCAAACCCCCCCCACCCGGGACCCCCCGGCCCTGGCCCCGCCCTCTGAGCCCCGCCCCCTGAGCCTCGTCGCGCGTTCCTCCGAGCCGCCAGGGGGCGCCGAGCGCCGCCGCCGAGCACCCGGAAGTGGCGGCGGGAGCGGGAGCGCGCCGGCCAATGGGTTGATGGGGCGTGGCCGTGGGGGCGGAGCGGGGCCGGAGGGGGCGTGGCCGGCGCGCGCGGCCGCCGCCATGGGGCTGCTGACGATCCTGAAGAAGATGCGCGAGAAGGAGCGCGAGCTGCGGCTGCTCGTGCTGTGGGCGGAGCTAAGGGGGCGGGGCTAACAGGGGTGGGGCCAGGGAGGGGGGGGGAGCCGGCGCGGGGGGCCCAGGGGGGTGGAGGATGGAGGGGCGCGTGGTGGGGGCGGGGCTTCCGGAACTTCCGGTGGGTGGGACATGAGGGGGGGTGGGGCATGTTAGGGGCGGGGCGTGGGGCGGGGCGGAGTTGTGGGAGTGGGCGGGGTGGTGAGGGTGTGGCTCATGGGGGAGGAGTCAGTGGAGGGTGTGGTCATTGGGGTGTGGTCGGTTAGGGTGTGGTAAATGGGGTGGGGCTGTAAAAGGGGCGTGGTCAGTGTGAGGGTGGGGCTAATGGGGCTAAGAAAGGTGGTGTCCGTCTGGGAGGGCGGGGTCTAAAGAAAGAGGCGGGGTTCAGGCCATGGAGGGGCACTAAAGGGGCGTGTCCAGGTGTGCCCTGGGCGTGTCCTGAGGTCCCGCCCCTCGCAGGGGATTGGACAACGCCGGGAAGACGACGCTGCTGAAGCGGCTGAACGGGGAGGACGTGGGCGGCACCTCCCCCACCCTGGGCTTCAACATCAAAACCCTGGAGCACCGCGGGTCAGGGGGCGGGGCCACGGGGGCGGGGTCATTGGCTGGGGAGGGGCCATCTTGCTAATCCTGCTGACCCCACAGTGACCCCTGTGACCCCCCCATGACCCCGCGCTGACCCCACAGTGACCCCTGTGACCCCGCGCTGACCCCACAGTGACCCCTGTGACCCCCCGTGACCCCGCGCTGACCTCACGATGACCCCGTGACCCCCAGGTTCCAGCTGCACGTGTGGGACGTGGGCGGGCAGAGCTCCCTGCGCTCCTATTGGCGGAATTACTTCGAGAGCACGGACGGGCTGGTGTGGGTGGTGGACAGCAGCGACCGCCAGCGCCTGCGCCTCTGCGCCACCGAGCTGCGGGCCCTGCTCAGGGAGGAGGTGACACCGGGGACACCGGGGACACGGGGACAGGGGTGGGCAGCAGCCCGGGGGGTGACAGGGGTGACAGGAGGTGACAGGGGGTGACAGGGCTGGCAGGGGGTGACAGGGGATGACAGGGGATGACAGGGGTGACAGGGGTGTGACAGGGTGACAGGGGTGACAGGGAGGTGACAGGGGTGACAGGGGGTGACAGGGGGTGGCAGGGGGTGACAGGGATGTGACAGGGGTGACAGGGGGGGTGACAGGGAGGTGACAGGAGTGACAGGGGGTGACAGGGGTGTGACAGGGGTGACAGGGAGGTGACAGGTGTGGCAGGGGTGACAGGGGTGACAGGGGTGACAGGGGTGACAGGGGTGTGACAGGGGTGGCAGGGGTGACAGGGGGTGACAGGGAGGTGACAGGGGTGGCAGGGGTGTGACAGGGGTGACAGGGGTGGCAGGGGGTGACGGCTGACAGGGGTGTGACAGGGGTGGCAGGGGGTGACAGGGGGTGACAGGGGGTGACAGGGGTGACAGGGGTGTGACAGGGGTGTGACAGGGG
Organism: Sylvia borin; assembly: GCA_014839755.1. Taxonomy (NCBI): domain Eukaryota; kingdom Metazoa; phylum Chordata; class Aves; order Passeriformes; family Sylviidae; genus Sylvia; species Sylvia borin. The sequence continues at coordinate 56,707 of JACEWE010000078.1, read as the reverse complement.
TGGCAGGGGGTGACAGGGAGGTGACAGGGGGTGACAGGGGTGACAGGGAGGTGACAGGGGTGGCAGGGGGGTGACAGGGGTGGCAGGGGGTGACAGGGGTGACAGGGGTGACAGGGGTGACAGGGAGGTGACAGGGGTGACAGGGGTGGCAGGGAGGTGACAGGGAGGTGACAGGGGTGACAGGGGGTGACAGGGGATGACAGGGGTGTGACAGGGATGACAGGGGGTGACAGGGGGTGACAGGGGTGGCAGGGGGTGACAGGGATGACAGGGGGTGACAGGGGGTGACAGGGGTGACAGGGGTGACAGGGGTGGCAGGGGGTGACAGGGGTGGCAGGGGGTGACAGGGGTGACAGGGGTGACAGGGGTGACAGGGGTGGCAGGGGGTGACAGGGGGTGACAGGGGTGACAGGGGTGGCAGGGGGTGACAGTGGTGACAGGGAGGTGACAGGGGGTGACAGGGATGGCAGGGGGGTGACAGAGGTGACAGGGGTGACAGGGGTGGCAGGGGGTGACAGGGAGGTGACAGGGGTGGCAGGGGGTGACAGGGGTGTGACAGGGGTGACAGGGGTGACAGGGGGTGACAGGGAGGTGACAGGGGGTGACAGGGAGGTGACAGGGGTGACAGGGAGGTGACAGAGGTGACGGGGTGACAGGGGGTGACAGGGGTGACAGGGATGACAGGGGTGGCAGGGGGTGACAGGGGTGACAGGGGGTGACAGGGGGGTGACAGGGGTGACAGGGGTGACAGGGGTGGCAGGGGTGACAGGGGTGACAGGGAGGTGACAGGGGTGACAGGGGGTGACAGGGGTGACAGGGGTGACAGGGAGGTGACAGGGGTGACAGGGGTGACAGGGAGGTGACAGGGGGTGACAGGGGTGACAGGGGGTGACAGGGGTGGCAGGGGGTGACAGGGAGGTGACAGGGGTGACAGGGGTGACAGGGGGTGACAGGGGTGACAGGGGTGGCAGGGGATGACAGGGGTGTGACAGGGGTGACAGGGAGGTGACAGGGGTGACAGGGGGTGACAGGGGTGGCAGGGGGTGACAGGGGTGACAGGGGGTGACAGGGGTGACAGGGGGTGACAGGGAGGTGACAGGGGGTGGCAGGGGGTATCAGGAGGTGACAGGGGTGACAGGGGTGGCAGGGGATGACATGGGTGTGACAGGGGTGACAGGGGGTGACAGGGGTGACAGGGGTGTGACAGGGGTGACAGGGGGTGACAGGGGTGACAGGGGGTGGCAGGGGGTGACAGGGGGTGACAGGGGTGACATTGGTGACAGGGAGGTGACAGGGGTGACAGGGAGGTGACAGGGGTGGCAGGGGATGACAGGGGTGACAGGGGTGACAGGGGGTGACAGGGAGGTGACAGGGGTGACAGGGGTGACAGGGTGACAGGGGTGACAGGGGTGACAGGGTTGACAGGGAGGTGACAGGGGTGACAGGGGGTGACAGGGATGACAGGGGTGGCAGGGGGTGACATGGGTGTGACAGGGGTGGCAGGGGGTGACAGGGGTGACAGGGGTGACAGGGTGACAGGGGTGACAGGGGTGACAGGGTTGACAGGGAGGTGACAGGGGTGAGAGGGGGTGACAGGGGTGACAGGGAGGTGACAGGGGTGGCAGGGGGTGACAGGGGGTGATAGGGGTGACAGGGGGTGACAGGGAGGTGACAGGGGTGACAGGGGGTGACAGGGGTGACAGGGGTGACAGGGGTGACAGGGGTGTGACACGGGTGACAGGGGTGACAGGGGTGACAGGGGGTGACAGGGGTGACAGGGGGTGACAGGGGTGGCAGGGGTGACAGGGGTGACAGGGAGGTGACAGGGGGTGACAGGGGTGACAGGGGTGACAGGGAGGTGACAGGGGGTGACAGGGGTGACAGGGGTGACAGGGGGGTGACAGGGGTGACAGGGAGGTGACAGGGGGTGACAGGGGTGGCAGGGGTGACAGGGAGGTGACAGGGGTGGCAGGGGTGACAGGGGTGACAGGGAGGTGACAGGGGGTGACAGGGGTGACAGGGGTGACAGGGAGGTGACAGGGGTGACAGGGGGTGACAGGGGTGGCAGGGGTGACAGGGGTGACAGGGAGGTGACAGGGGTGACAGGGGGTGACAGGGGGTGACATGGGTGTGACAGGGGTGACAGGGGGTGACAGGGAGGTGACAGGGGTGTGACAGGGGTGACAGGGAGGTGACAGGGGTGTGACAGGGGTGACAGGGAGGTGACAGGGGTGACAGGGGTGACAGGGGGTGACAGGGAGGTGACAGGGGGTGACAGGGGTGTGACAGGGGTGACAGGGGTGGCAGGGGGTGACATGAGTGACAGGGGTGACAGGGGTGTGACAGGGGTGACAGGGAGGTGACAGAGGTGGCAGGGGGTGACAGGGGGTGACAGGGGTGGCAGGGGTGGCAGGGGGTGACAGGGGTGTGACAGGGGTGACAGGGGGTGACAGGGGTGACAGGGGTGACGGGGGTGACAGGGGGTGACAGGGGTGACAGGGAGGTGACAGGGAGGTGACAGGGGTGTGACAGGGATGGCAGGGGATGACAGGGGTGACAGGGGTGTGACAGGGGTGACAGGGAGGTGACAGGGGTGACAGGGGTGACAGGGGTGGCAGGGGGTGACAGGGGTGACAGGGGTGTGACAGGGGTGACAGGGGGTGACAGGGTGACAGGGAGGTGACAGGAGTGACAGGGGGTGACAGGGGTGACAGGGGGGTGACACTGCTTTGTCCCCCAGCGCCTGGCCGGGGCCACTCTCCTCGTGTTCGCCAACAAACAGGACCTGCCCGGGGCGCTGCCGGCCGGGGACATCCGCGAGGTGCTCCCAGAGGGACCCCGAAGCCCCCCAGGGCTGTCACCGGGACCCCAAAACGGGACCCCGAAACCCCCCAGGGCTGTCACCGGGACCCCAAAACCCCCCAGGGCTGTCACCGGGACCCCAAAACGGGACCCCAAAACCCCCCAGGGCTGTCACCGGGACCCCAAAACGGGACCCCGAAACCCCCCAGGGCTGTCACCGGGACCCCAAAACCCCCCAGGGCTGTCACTGGGACCCCAAAACGGGACCCCGAAACCCCCCAGGGCTGTCACCGGGACCCCAAAACGGGGACCCCCCCAAAACCGGGACACCTTCAGTCCTGGGACCCCCTCCCCAAATTTGCCCTCCCTCCCCTCTGTTCCAACCTCGGCTCCCCCTGGGTAGTGGGGGGTGTTCCTGACCCCATGACCCCCGAGTGACCCCCGAGTGACCCCCGAGTGACCCCTGACCCCTGTATGCCCCCAGGCCCTGGAGCTGGACTCCATCCGCAGCCACCGCTGGCGCCTCCAGGGCTGCTCGGCCTTCACCGGCCGCGACCTCCTGCCCGGCCTGGACTGGCTGCTGGACGACATCGGGGCGCGCCTGTGCCCCCCCGACTGACCCCTGACCCCTGAGTGACCCCTGAGTGACCCCTGAGTGACCCCTGCCCGGCCTGGACTGGCTGCTGGACGACATCGGGGCACGCCTGTGTCCCCCCGACTGACCACTGAGTGACCCCTGGACTGACCTCTGACCCCAAACCAGGGACCCCCCGGCCGGGTCTGGGGGTCCCTCCCTCGGTGCCAATAAAACCACCGTTGGTGAAATGTGTCCTGTGGGGGGGGGACCCCAAAATGGGGCTGGGGGGGCGCGGGGGGGATTTGGGGGACGTTTGGGGACACTTTGGGGTCCCTGGGGGTCGTTTTGGGCGGTTTTGGGGCAATTTTTGGGGGCAGGTTTTGGGTCGGTTTTGGGCAGTTTTGGGGCAGATTTGGGGCAGTTTGGGCGGTTTTGGGGGCAGGTTTTGGGGCAGTTTTGGGGGCAGGTTTGGGCGGTTTTTGGGGCAGTTTTTGGGGCAGGTTTGGGCGGTTTTGGGGCAGTTTTGGGGCAGTTTTGGGGCAGTTTTGGGCAGATTTGGGGCAGGTTTTGGGGCGGTTTTGGGGCAGTTTTGGGGCAGGTTTTGGGGGCAGTTTTGGGGCAGATTTGGGGGCAGTTTTTGGGCAGGTTTTGGGGCGGTTTTGGGGCAGTTTTGGGGGCAGATTTGGGGCAGATTTGGGGCAGGTTTGGGCGGTTTTTGGGGCAGTTTTGGGGGCAGTTTTTGGGGCAGGTTTTGGGGCGGGTTTTGGGGCAGGTTTTGGGGCGGTTTTGGGCAGTTTTGGGGCCGTTTGGGTCTGTTTTGGGGCGGTTTGGGGGGCAGTTTTGGGGCAGGTTTTGGGGCAGGTTTTGGGTCGGTTTTGGGCAGTTTTGGGGCAGTTTTGGGGCAGGTTTTGGGGGCAGTTTTTGGGGCAGGTTTGGGCGGTTTTTGGGGCAGGTTTGGGCGGGTTTTGGGGCAGGTTTTGGGGCAGGTTTTGGGGCAGTTTTTGGGGCAGGTTTGGGCGGTTTTTGGGGCAGGTTTTGGGTCGGTTTTAGGCAGTTTTGGGTCGGTTTTGGGCAGTTTTTGGGGCAGTTTTGGGCGGTTTTTGGGGCGCTCAGAACGACTCATTCTCCGTGGGGGTTTCTCAATCCTTTATTGGGGGTGGGGGATGGGTGGGGGGGGTCGGGGGCGCTCAGGGCAGAGGCCCCGCCCCCCCCCGGGGGGTCCCTGAAAGCGGGGGGGGGCAGCAGCGGCCCCTCCCCCCCCTCCTCATCCTCATCCTCGGCCCCGCCCCACGTGGCCACCTGGGGGGTAGGGGACACGGGAGGGGGTGTCACTCGGGGGTGTCACTCGGGGGTGTCACAACCCCCCGACGGTGACGTCACCGCCCTGTGACCCCCGAGGGCACCCCCCAAACCTTCCCCTCCCCCATTAAAATCCCCCCCATTGTCCCCCCCATTGTCCCCTCCACTGTCCCCCCGTGTCCCCCCATTGTCCCCCCGTTGTCCCCCCCAGTGTCCCCTCTCTGTCCCTCACCGGGTCCCTCGGGGGGGTCCCCAGGACCCTCTGCAGCACCTCGGTCACGTGACGGCTCAGGGCGGCCCTTTCCAGCGCCATGGCCTGCGCCTGGGGGACCCCAAATCCCCCCGAAATCAGCCCAAAAATCCCCCCGAAATCAGCCCAAAAATCACCCCGAAACGACCTCAAAATCAGCCCCAAAACCACCCCCAAATCACCCCAAAAATCACATCAAAAGTACCCCAAACCCACCCCAAAACCAGCCCCAAAACCGCCCCAAAATCACCCCGAAATCAGCCCCAAATCGCCCCAACCCCCGTGCCCCCCAAACCCCCCCGTGTCCCCCAAACCCCCCCGTGTCCCCCAAACCCCCCCCGTGTCCCCCCGTGTCCCCCAAACCCCCCCGTGTCCCCCCAAACCCCCTCGTGTCCCCCCGTGCCCCCCAAACCCCCCCGTGTCCCCCCGTGTCCCCCCAAACCCCCCCCGTGTCCCCCCGTGTCCCCCCGTGTCCCCCGTGTCCCCCCGTGCCCCCCCGTGTCCCCCCGTGCCCCCAAACCCCCCCGTGTCCCCCCGTGTCCCCCCGTGTCCCCCCAGACCCCCCCGTGTCCCCCCGTGTCCCCCCGGAGCCCCCCAAACCCCCCCGTGTCCCCCCGTGTCCCCCCAAACCCCCCCGTGTCCCCCCGTGTCCCCCCGTGTCCCCCGTGTCCCCCCGTGTCCCCCCGTGTCCCCCCCGTGTCCCCCGTGTCCCCCCGTGCCCCCCCGTGTCCCCCCGTGCCCCCCAAACCCCCCGTGTCCCCCCGTGTCCCCCCAAACCCCCCCGTGTCCCCCCGTGTCCCCCCGTGTCCTGTCCCCCCGTGTCCCCCGTGTCCCCCGTGTCCCCCGTGTCCCCCCGGCCTCACCAGCCCCCGCAGCCGCTCCTCCAGCAGCAGATTGAGGCGCTGGGAGTTGGCGTAATCGTCCTGGAGCCTGCGGGGGAACTGGGAGCACTGGGGGGCACTGGGACCCAAACTGGGGGCACTGGGACCCAAACTGGGAGCACTGGGACCCAAACTGGGGGCACTGGGGGGCACTGGGAGCCGGACTGGGGGGAACTGGGGGGCACTGGGGGCACTGGGACCCAAACTGGGGGCACTGGGCAGCACTGGGAGCTGGACTGGGGCCACTGGAATGGCCCCAGTTGCAAACACCCGTCCCCCCCTCACCTGTCCGTGTGTCACCTGTCCGTGTGTCACCTGTCCGTGTGTCACCTGTCACCTGTCCGTGTGTCACCTGTCTGTCACCTGTCCGTGTGTCACCCGTCTGTCACCTGTCCGTGTCTCACCTGTCCATCCGCTCCCGCAGCGCCTCCAGCTCCGCCCGTGCCGGGGGGGGCCTGGGGGCGGAGAAGGGACCCCAAAACTGAGCCCGAACCCCCCAAAACGGAGCCCGAACCCGCCCGGGACCCCCGAACCCTCCCCGGGAGCCCCGACCCCGCCCCGGGACCCCCGAACCCGCCCCAGGACCCCCGAACCCTCCCCAGGACCCCCGAACCCGCCCCGGGACCCCCGAACCCGCCCGGGACCCCCGAACCCGCCCGGGAGCCCCGACCCCGCCCCGGGACCCCCGAACCCGCCCCAGGACCCCCGAACCCGCCCGGGACCCCCGAACCCGCCCGGGACCCCCAAACCCTCCCCGAGACCCCCGAACCCGCCCCGGGACCCCCGACCCCTCCCCGCACTCACCCCGGCGCTCCCCCGGCGCCTCCGGCCGCCCGCGGCTCCTGTGGGGACAGCGCTGTCACCGCCCGGCCGCAGGTGACACAGGTGTCCCCAACCCCCCACAGGTGACACAGGTGTCCCTCACCTGTCCCTCCTCCTCCTCCTCCTCCTCCTCCTCCTCCTCCTCCTCCTCCATCCCGGGGGCTCCCCCCGGTGCGGGCCGGCCGCGGGGTGAGGCGGGGGGTGTCCGGGGCTCCCGGGGGGGGGCCCGGGGGGGCTCCCGGGGGGGGTCCCGGGGGGGCCACCCCAGGGCGCGGAGCTGCGCGGGGCTCAGCACGCTGTGGGTCAGCTCGTCCAGGAACCGCGAGAAGCCCCCCCGGGACCCCCCCCGGGACCCCCCCCGGGACCCCCCCAGCGCCTCCAGCGACCGCCAGCGCCGGGGGGACCCCGCCCGCGCCCCCCCGAGCCCCTCCTGGCTGCGGCTCAGCCCCCCCCGCCACGCCCGGGACCCCCCCCGGGACCCCCCCCGGGACCCCCGCCCCAAGTCCCGCCGCCGCGGCTTCCGCTGGGGGGGTCCCGGGGGGGGCGGCTCGGGGCTCTCCGGTCCGCGGGGGGGTCCCGGGGGGGGTCCCGGGGGGGGTCCCGGGGGGTTCCGAAGGCCCGGGGGTCCCGGGGGGGCGCCCCGCAGCGCCCCTGGCCGCCCCCCCCGCAGGAGGAGGAGGAGGAGGAGGAAGAGCAGGAGGCGGCGGGGGAGGGGGAGGAGGAGGAGGAGGAGGGCTCCGGGGGGGGCCCCGGGGGGGTGAAGAACCGCTCCAGGAGCTGCAACTTCCCCGGGGGCACCGGGACCCCCCCCCGGGACCCCCCCGGGACCCCCCCGCCCCGCCGGGACCGCCGGGGGGGCCGCGGCCGGAGCGGAGACCCCCGCGGGGACCTGGAGCTCATCGGGACCACCGGGACCACCCGGGACCCCCCCGGGACCCCCCCGGGAAACCCCCGGGAAACCCCCGGGAAACCCCCGGGAAACCCCCGGGAAACCCCCGGGACCCCCCCGGGACCCCCCGGGCCGCCCCCGCCCGGACCCGGCTCCGGTTCGGGGCTAATCCAGCGCCGGGCTTTGATCCGAGCCCGGCCCGGTTCTGGGCCCGGTTCTGGGCCCGGCTCCGGCTCCGGTCACGGATCCAGTTCCAGGCTTTGATCTGGTTCCGGTCCAGTCCGGTTCGGGCTGGGTCTGGTTCCGATCTCGGCTCCGGTTCTGGTCAAATCCGCCCCTGGGTCTCGATCCGGTTCTGGTCCCGGCTCCGGCTCCGGTCCGTGATCCGGTCCCAGGCTTTGATCCGGTCCCGGTCCGGCTCCGATCCGGTTCAAGTCCAGGTCCGGATCGGATCCGGTTCGGGTCTAATCCAGCTCCGGGTCTTGATCCGGTTCCGATCCGGCTCCTGCTCCTGCTCCACTCCGGGTTGTTCCGGTGTCCCGGTGCCGGTTCTGGATCCGGTCCGGTCCGGTTCGGTTCGGTCGGGCCCGATCCGGTGCCGGCTCTTTATAACGGCCCGAGCGCATCAGCGGGTCACGTGACAGGGCCCCCCTCCCCCATCCCCCGAGAGCGGGATGGAACTGGGAGATACTGGGAGATACTGGGGGACACTGGGGGACACTGGGAGATACTGGGGGACACTGGGGGACACTGGGGGATACTGGGAGGGAACTGGGAGATACTGGGGGACACTGGGAGTTACTGGGAGATGTGACACTGGGGGACACTGGGAGATACTGGGGGACACTGGGGGACACTGGGGGACACTGGGAGCACTGGGAGATACTGGGATCAGCGCACTGGTGTCACTGCTGTCTCTGTACCCCTGTACTGGTTATACTGGTGTCTGTACTGGTTATACTGGTGTCCCTGTACTGGTGTCACTGGTGTCACTGGTGTCATCGCTGTCCCTGTACTGGTGTCACTGGTGTCTGTAGTGGTGTCTGTACTGGTTATACTGGTTATACTGGTTACACTGGTGTCTGTAGTGGTGTCTGTACTGGTTATACTGGTGTCACTGGTGTCTGTACTGGTGTCACCGGTGTCCCTGTATTGTTATACTGGTTATACTGGTGTCTGTGCCGATGTCACCGGTGTCCCTGTATTGTTATACTGGTTACACTGGTGTCACTGGTGTCACCGGTGTCCCTGTATCGTTATACTGGTTATACTGGTGTCTGTGCTGGTGTCACCGGTGTCCCTGTATTGTTATACTGGTTATACTGGTGTCACTGGTGTCACCGGTGTCCCTGTATTGTTATACTGGTTATACTGGTGTCTGTGCCGATGTCACCGCTGTCCTCACCCGCCCCCGGCCGGGCCAAGGGCACTGGGGTCGCTCCCAGTCGATGATACTGGGCCGGTCCCAGTCCAAACTGGTCGATACTGGGCCGGTCCCAGCCCCGGGCCTTTTCCATGAGGCAGCAGCGGGGGGGGGCGGGGGGGGGCTGGGCGGGACCATTCTGGGCTCCGGGGGGGATTTGGGGGTCCCGGGGGGGATTTGGGGGTCCCGGGTGGGATTTGGGGATCCATGGGGGGATTTGGGGATCCGGGGGGAGGATTTCGGGCTCCCAGGAGGGGATCTGGGGGTCCGGGGGGGGGGGATTTGGGGGTCCTGGGAGGTATTTGGGGTCTCAGGAGGGGATTTCGGGGTCCCAGGAGGGGATTTGGGGGTCCCGGGGGCACTTGGAGCGATTTGGGGTTGTGGGGCTGGGCTGGGCCCATTTGGGGGACAGAGGGTGAGTTGGGGAGGTTTGGGGGGGATTTTTGGGGTGTTTTTGGGGTGTTTTGGGAGGATTTGGGGGATTTTGGGGCCGCCGGGGCCGGACGGGTCCATTCGGGGGTCCCGGGGGTGTCCTGGGCCCGCCGAGGGTCCCTCTGGGGGCGTTTTTGGGGCCCCGGGGGCGGTTCGGGCTCAGGGCGGGTTCTCGAGGGCCGGGCGATGGGTTTGGGTGCAAAGGCGGCGATTTTGGGTTCGATTTTGGGGTTTTTTTACCCCCCGGGGCCCCGCGATGGATCCGCCCCCTTTCGCCGCCGCCGCCATTTTGGCCGCGCCTTGGCCCCGCCCACTCCGGGAGGCGGTTCCGGGGCGTGGCCGAAGGCGCGGCGGAGGCGGTGACGTCAGGGGGGCCCCCGGCGCTGATTGGGCGGCGGCGATGTCAATCACGCGGGTGACGCCGCCGGGCCGGAGCGCGGCGGAGCCGAGGTTGGGGGCGGGGGGGGGAGGGGCGGATTTCGGGGTCCCCGGGGGGGGGGAGGGGCCGGGGGGACCCTCGGGAGGGGCAGGAGGGGGGGGCGGGGGGGAGGGGCGGGGGGCGCCGCGCGGGGGGAGGGGCGGGGGCGGTTTTGGGGTGTCCCCGTTGGGGGAGGGGCGGGTTTGGGGCACCCCCGGTGGGGGAGGGGCGGGTTCGGGGATCCCCCGGCGGGGGGAGGGGCGGCTCCGGGGGGTCCCGCGGGTCGGGGGGGGCCCGGGGGGGTCCCGGAGGTTTTGGGGTGCTCCGGGGCGGGGGGAGGGGCGGATCGGGGTCACCCCGGGGTGGGGGAGGGGCGGCTTTGGGGGGGTCCCTATTGGGGGAGGGGCGGGTCACGGCTTCCGGGGGGTCCCCGCGGTTTTGGGGGTGCCCTGGAGCTGGGGGGAGGGGCGCGAGCGGTTTTGGGGCGCCCCGGGCGGGGGAGGGGCACTTCCGGGTGCCAAAGGTCACGGCGAGGGGGGCGGAGTCATTAATTATCGGGGTGGTAATTACCGGGTGACCCAAATCGCCGGCGGGTTTTGGGGTGCGGGGCGGCATCGGGGGTCTCGGGGGTCGGATCTGGGCTCCCGGGGGGGGGGTTGGGGTCTCCGGGATGGTTTTTTTGGGGTCCTCGGGGTGTTTTGGGGGTCCCCGGGATGGATTTTGAGGTCTCTGGGATGGATTTTGGGGTTCCGGGGTGTTTTGGGGTGTCTGGGATGGTTTTTGGGGGTCTCTGGGATAGATTTGGGGACTCTGGGATCGTTTTGGGGGTCTCCGGAAGGTTTTTGGGGTCCCCGGGATGGATTTTGGGGTCGCCGGGATGGATTTTGGGGTCCCCGGGATGGATTTTGGGGTCCCCGGGATGGATTTTGGGGTGCTCGGGATGGATTTTGGGGTCCTCGGGATGGATTTGGGGTCGCCGGGATGGATCTGGGGTCCCGGGGTGTTTCGGGGTCCCCTGACGCCCCCCCAGCCATGCCCCCAGGATGTTCCGTCTGGACGAGACCCCCGAGGAGCGCGGCTCCCCTCCCCCCTCGCCCTGGGGGGGCTCCCCCGCCCCCAGCCAGCCCGGGACCCCCTCCCCAGGTCAGAACCCCCCCAAACACACCCCAAAAATCCCCCCCGCGGTGGGGGAGGGGGGCGGGACTGGGGGGAGGTGGGGGTCTCCCCTTCTTGCCCCCCGTGTTTTGGGGTGCCCCCCGGGTATTTCGGGCTCCCCCCCGGTGTTTCGGGTGCTGACCCCCATTTTCGGGGTGCTGACCCCCATTTTTGGGGTGCTGACCCCCATTTTCGGGGTGCTGACCCCCATTTTCGGGGTCCCCTCCGGTGTTTCGGGGCGCTGACCCCCATTTTCGGGGCGCTGACCCCCATTTTTGGGGCGCTGACCCCCATTTTCCGGGTGCTGACCCCCATTTTTGGGGTGCTGACCTCCATTTTCGGGGTCCCCCCAGTGTTTTTCGGGGTGCTGACCCCCATTTTCGGGGTCCCCCCGGTGTTTCGGGTGCTGCCCCCCATTTTCGGGGTGCTGACCCCCATTTTCCGGGTGCTGACCCCCATTTTTGGGGTGCTGACCTCCATTTTCGGGGTCCCCCCAGTGTTTTTCGGGGTGCTGACCCCCACTTTCGGGGTGCTGACCCCCATTTTGGGGGTGCTGACCCCCATTTTGGGGGTGCTGACCCCCATTTTCGGGGTCCCCCCCGGTGTTCCGGTGCTGACCCCCCCGTGCCCCCCCAGAGGCGCGGCCCCGCCTGTGCTCGGAGCTGGGCCCGGTGCCGGTGCCGGTGCCGGTGCCGGGGGGTCCCGAGGGGCCCCTCCCCCCCCCGCGGCCGCTCCCGCTCCGCCCCACCCGTGCTCTGGGCGGCGCAGAGGTACGGCCGGAGGCTGCGGAGGATGAGCGACGAGTTCCAGCTGCAGGTGGGACACCTGGGGACACCGGGGACACCGGGGACATCGGGGACACCGGGGACATCGGGGACACCTGGGGACACCGGGGACATCGGGGACACCTGGGGACACCGGGGACATCGGGGACACCGGGGACATCGGGGACACTGGGGACATTGGGGACATCGGGGACACCGGGGACATTGGGGACATTGGGGACATCGGGGACATTGGGGACATTGGGGACATTGGGGACACACCTGGGCTATCAGGGCCATCGGGGTCACAGGGGACATTGGGACATTGGGGACACCGGGGACACCGGGGACATCGGGGACACCGGGGACATTGGGGACATCGGGGACATTGGGGACATTGGGGACACCGGGGACATTGGGGACATTGGGGACATCGGGGACATTGGGGACATTGGGGACACCTGGGACACACCTGGGGACATCGGGGACACCTGGGGTTATTGGGGTACAGGGGACATTGGGGACACCTGGGGACATCGCAGACACCTGGGACACACCTGGGCTATCAGGGCCATCGGGGTCACAGGGGACATCGGGGACATTGGGGTTATTTGGGACACTGGGGTTATTTGGGTTATGGGGGTACAGGGGACACCTGGGGACATCGGGGACACCTGTGGATACCTGGGGACATTGGAGACATCAGGGACACCTGGAGTATTGGGGGACACCTGGGGCACACCTGGGACACACCTGGGGACACCGGGGCTATTGGGGACACCTGGGGTTATTGGGGTACAGGGGACACTGGGGACACCTGGGGACATCGCGGACACCTGGGACACACCTGGGCTATCAGGGCCATCGGGGACATCGGGGACACAGGGGACATCGGGGTCACTGGGTCATCGGGGTACAGGGGACACTGGGGACACACCTGGGACACCTGGGCTGTTGGGGACATCGGTCACAGGGGACATCGGGGACACAGGGGACATCGGGGACACAGGGGACATCGGGGTCACTGGGGTTATTGGGGACACTGGGGTTATTTGGGACACTGGGGTTATTTGGGTTATTGGGGTACAGGGGACACCTGGGGACATCGGGGACACCTGTGGATACCTGGGGACATTGGAGACATCAGGGACACCTGGAGTATTGGGGACACCTGGGACACACCTGGGGACATCGGGGACACCGGGGACATTGGGGACACCTGGGGTTATTGGGGTACAGGGGACACCTGGGGACACCTGGGGACATCGCAGATACCTGGGACACACCTGGGACACACCTGGGCTATCAGGGCCATCGGGGACATCGGGGACATCGGGGACACAGGGGACATCGGGGTCACTGGGTCATTGGGGTACAGGGGACACTGGGGACACACCTGGGACACCTGGGCTGTTGGGGACATCGGTCACAGGGGACATCGGGGTCACAGGGGACATCGGGGTCGCTGGGATTGGGGGGACACCGAGGGGACACTGGGGGGGGTCGGTGACCCTTCGAGGGGCGCGGTGACCCCGCGGTGACCCCGCGGTGACAGTCCCCCCGTGTCCCCTGCCCAGGTGCTGCCGCGGCCCCGCAGCGTGGGCGGGGCGGCGCCGGGGGGCGGCGGCTGGCGGGAGGTGCTGAGGGCGTGGTGGGGGTCCCGCAGGCCCCGCCCCCCGGCCCCGGCCCCGCCCCCCTGACCCCGCCCACACCCCCTCCCCCCCCCGGCGGGGCCCCCAAAATCCCGCCGGGGGGGGGGCAATAAAAATTTGGAATTTTTTTTTACAAAAAAATTGAGTTTTTTGGGTTAAACCGCGCGATTCCGCCCCCCAAAATTAACGGCTGCGGCCCCCCGAAATTGGGGAGGGGCAAAGATGAGACTCCACCCCCCAAAAAGGGAAGGGGGCGACAAAAATCGGGAGGAATCCGCCCGAAATTAACAAAAAGTCCGCCGGAAATTTAAGGAAATCCCCCAAAATGAAAAGAAATCCACCAGAAATTAACGAAAATCTGCCCGAAATGATCAAACGTCTGACCCAAAGTAAAGAAATTTCACCCGAAATTAAAGAAAATCCCCCGGAATTAAACTAAATCCACCCAAAATTGAAAGAACGCCGCGGAATTTAAGAGAATCCCCTCAAATGAGGCGGAGGGGTCCCAAAAACGGTCCCCAAATTCAAGGAGAAAAGGGGGGAGAGCCCCAAAAATGGAGGAATTTGGGACCCCCGACCCCGAATTTTGGGATGTGCCCTGAACGACCCCAAACCCCCCCAAATTCCCCCCAAATTCCCCCCAAATCCCACAAACCCTCCCAAAGAGGCGTCTCCATAGAAGAATAAAAGACTCTTATTGTACAAAGGGGGAGGGGCCCCGTTGTTTTGGGGGGGCCCCAATTTGAGGGAGGGTCCCCCCGGTGTGGGGGAGGGGCCCCGACAGCAGAGGGGACAGGCAGGAGCCCCTCCCCCCCCCCCAAATTTGGGGGGTGGGCGTGGGGCGTTGTTGGGGTCCCCCCCAGAATTTTGGGGGGGGTCCGAAGCGTGGCCAGGAGTGATTTTAGTGTCGAGAGGCAGCGACCCCCCCAAAAAAGCACCCCAAATTTGGGGGGAGGGGGCGGGAGGGGAGGGACCCCCCCTTTAGTGGTCTCAGAAATTGGGGGGAGGGTCCCCAAATTTGGGGGGAGCCGTAAGAGACCCCCCCAAATCACCGGGGGGGGTTCAGACTGGGGGGGGGACCCCAAAATTCCCCAAAAGGCACCGAGGAGGGTCACCCCCCCCCTCCCCAATCCAGGGGCCCCCCAAAATCTCATGGGGGGGGCGGATTTTGGGGTCCCCCCCCGGGTCAGAGCGGGGTGGAGTCGCCCGGGGGGGGCCCGGGGGGGGTTTTGGGGTTCGGGAGCCCCCCAAGTTCCTGCTCCAGCTCCTGCAGCAGCTGCGGGGGGGGAGAGACACCCCAAAATCAGCCACGGCCTGGGACCCCAAAACCCCCCACCCAGGACCCCAACCCCCCCCGAGACCCCCAAAATCCACCCCCGGGACCCCCAAAACCCCCCACCCAGGACCCCAACCCCCCCCGGGACCCCCAAAATCCACCCCCGGGACCCCAAAAACCCCCCACCCAGGACCCCAACCCCCCCCGGGACCCCCAAAATCCACCCCCGGGACCCCAAAACCCCCCACCCCGGACCCCAACCCCCCCCGGGACCCCCAAAATCCACCCCCGGGACCCCCAAAATCAAACCCGGGACCCCAAAACCCCCCACCCAGGACCCCAACCCCCCCCGGGACCCCCAAAATCCACCCCCGGGACCCCCAAACCCCCCCGGGACCCCCAAAATCCACCCCCGGGACCCCCAAAATCCACCCCCGGGACCCCCAAAACCCCCCACCCAGGACCCCAAACCCCCCCCGGGGACCCCCAAAACCCCCCACCCAGGACCCCAACCCCACCCGGGACCTCAAACCCCCCCCCCGGGACCCCCAAAATCCACCCCCGGGACCCTAAAACCCCCCACCCAGGACCCCAACCCCCCCCGGGACCCCCAAAATCCACCCCCGGGACCCCCAAAATCCACCCCCGGGACCCCAAAACCCCCCGGGACCCCCAAAATCCACCCGAGATCCCCAAACTGCCCCCCCCCAAACCCCTAAAACCCCCTCGGCCCCCCAGGATCTCCCCGGCACCCCCCCCAACCCCCCCCCCTCCAGTCTCGGGGGGTCCCGGTTTTGGGGTCACGGTTTTGGGGTGTCCCGGTTTTGTGTGTCCCGGTTTTGGGCGGGTCCCGAATTCAGGGATGTCCCGGTTTGGGCGGGTCTCGGTTTTGGGGTGTCCCGGTTTTGGGGGTCCCGTTTTTGGGGTGTCTCAGTTTTGGGATGTCCCAGTTTCAGGGGGTCCCGGTTTTGGGGTGTCCCGGCTTTGGGGGGTCCCGGTTTTGGGGCGTCCCGGTTTGGGGGGTCCCGGTTTTGGGGTCCCGGTTTTGGGGGGTCCCGGTTTGGGGGTACCCCGGGTTTGGGGTGTCCCAGTTTCAGGGGGTCCCGTTTTGGGGGTACCCCGGTTTTGGGGTGTCCCGTTTTGGGGGTACCCCGGTTTTGGGGGTCCCTACCCGCGGCTCCTGGGCCCGGATCTGCTCCAGGACCCGCCGATGCTCCTCCCGCAGCCGCAGCTCCCGGCGCCGCTGGGCCTCCTCCAGCTGCCCCCAAAAACGGGTCAGGGACCCCGAAAATGGGTCAGGGACCCCAAAAATCCAACTCGGGGACCCCGAAAATGGGTCAGGGACCCCGAAAATGGGTCAGGGACCCCAAAAATCCAACTCGGGGACCCCGAAAATGGGTCAGGGACCCCGAAAATCCAACTCAGGGCCCCCAAACTCGGGGTGTCCCGGAAGGAATTCGGGGCTGTGCAAAGGGACTGGGGGATCCCGGGGTGAATTTGGGGATCCCGGGGGGATTTTGGGGTCCCGGGGGGGATTTGGGGGATCCCAGGGGAATTTGGGGGATCCCGGGGGGATTTGGGGGATTCCTGGAGGGAATTTGGGGGATCCCGGGGGGATTTGGGGGATTCCGGGGGGATTTTGGGGATCCCGGGGGGATTTGGGGGATCCCGGGGGGATTTGGGGCGGTTCTGCTGCTCCTGAGCTGCTCTGGGGTCCCCGCGGTGCTTTGGGGGTGGCTTTGGATGGAATTTGGGGTGGTTTGGGCCGTTTTTGGGCAGGTTTTGGGCAGGTTTTGGGCAGGGTTTTGGGTGTTTTGCAGTGTTTTGGGCTGGTTTGGGCTGGTTTGGGCTGGTTTTAGGGTGGTTTTGGCTGTTTTTGGCTGTTTTTAGGGTGTTTTGGGCTGGTTTGGGCTGGTTTCGGGTCCCTCACCCGGCGGATCGATGTCACCGACTCGTTGATGTGGCGCCGGTTGATCTCGGGCAGCTCTCTGGGGGCGTGGTCAATGGGGGCGTGGTCAATGGGGGTGTGGTCAATGAGGTGTGGTCAATGAGGGTGTGGTCAATAGGGGCGGGGCAGCACCTCGGGACCCCGCCCCAAAACCTGCCCCTCCCCCGCCTCCGACAACCCCAGACCCCAAAACTCCCCCGGGACCCCCCAAATTCCCAAAATCCCCCCCAAATCCCCCCAAAATTACCCCAAAATTACCCACAAATCCCCCCAAATCCCCACTGAGATCCCCAAATCTCCCCCCGGGACCCTCCCGGACCTCCCGGAAATCCCCCCAATCCCCCCCCAATCACCCCAAATCCCCCCCAATCCCCCCCCAATCCCCCCAAATCCCCCCCAATCCCCCCCCAATCCCCCCAAAATCCCCCCAATCCCCCCAATCCCCCCAAATCACCCCCAAACCCCCCCAATCCCCCCAAATCTCCCCCAATCCCCCCAAATCACCCCAAATCCCCCCCCAAATCACCCCAAATCACCCCCAAATCCCCCGTACCCCCCCCGGCGCCCCCCCCCGCGCCTGGCTGATGCTGCTGTGCCGTTTCCTGTCCAGGATCTTCTGCAGCTCCTTCTTCTCCCTGGGAACCCCCAAAATCCCCCGAATCAGCCCCAAAAACTGTCACAGGACCCAAACCCCCAAAACCCCCCAAAACTCCCAAAATCACCCCGAAATCACCCCAAAATCCCCCGAATCAGCCCCAAAAACTGTCACAGGACTCAAACCCCCCAAAACCCCCCAAAACCCCCAAAATCACCCCAAAATCCCCCGAATCAGCCCCAAAAACTGTCACAGGACCCAAACCCCCCCAAAATCACCCCAAAATCACCCCAAAATCTCCCCAAAAATGGTCAGGACCCACAGAACCAGCCCTGGGACCCCCCGAAACCTTCTGGGAACCCCAAAAACACCCAAACCCCTCCCAGTCCCCCCAGTTCCCCCCAGTCCCCCCAGTCCCCCCAGTCCCCCCAGTACCTCTCACTGGTTTGCCGCAGCCGTTTGAGCTGCTCCTGCTGAGCCTCCAGGGCCACCTGCTGGAGCCGCTGCTGGGCCTGCACCAGTACGGACCAGTATAAACCGGTATGGACCAGTATAAACCAGTACGGACCAGTATAAACCAGCACGGACCAGTATAAACCAGTACGGACCAGTATAAACCAGTACGGACCAGTATAAACCAGTACGGACCAGTATAAACCAGCACGGACCAGTATAAACCAGTACAGACCAGTCTGGAGCCTCTCAGCGCTGGTTCCATCCCCTTTTGTCCCCAAAATCGCCCATTTTCACCCCAAAGCCGACGGCCTTCTCCTCCCAGTTTGGCCCAGTCCATTCCCAGTTCATTCCCAGCCCCTCCCAGTTTGTCCCAGTCCGTTCCCAGTTCATTCCCAGTTTGGCCCAGTTCATTCCCAGTCCCTCCCAGTTTGTCCCAGTCCATTCCCAGTCCCTCCCAGTTTGGCCCAGTTCATTCCCAGTCCCTCCCAGTTTGTCCCAGTCCATTCCCAGTCCCTCCCAGTTTGGCCCAGTTCATTCCCAGTCCCTCCCAGTTTGGCCCAGTTCATTCCCAGTCCCTCCCAGTTTGTCCCAGTCCATTCCCAGTCCCTCCCAGTTTGGCCCAGTTCATTCCCAGTCCCTCCCAGTTTGGCCCAGTTCATTCCCAGTTCATTCCCAGTCCCTCCCAGTTTGGCCCAGTTCACTCCCAGTCCATCCCACTTTACTCCCAATTCATTCCCAGTTCATTCCCAGTCCCTCCCAGTTCACTCCCAGTTCATTCCCAGTTTGTCCCAGTTCATTCCCAGTTCATTCCCAGTCCCTCCCAGTTTGGCCCAGTTCATTCCCAGTCCCTCCCAGTTTGGCCCAGTCCATTCCCAGTTTGGCCCAGTTCATTCCCAGCCCCTCCCAGTTTGGCCCAGTCCATTCCCAGTTCATTCCCAGTCCCTCCCAGTTTGGCCCAGTCCCTCCCAGCGCCGTCTTTGCCCCCAAATCGCCGTTTTTCGCCCCAAACCCGCCGGGATCTCTCCCCCCAGCCGCTCCCAGTTTATCCCAGTATGTCCCAGTACCTCCCGCAGCTGTTCCCGTCTCCGCCCCAGTTCCAGCTGTTGCTGCTCCTCCCGCAGCTGCAGCAGCGGCCCCGCCCCCTCCGCGCTGCCGGGGCCCGAAATTGGGGACAAAAACCCGGGAATCAGGAAAATCCCGAACCCCGGGAAACCCCAAAATCGGGAAACCCCCAAAATCTGTGAACCCCCAAACCGACACTTTCGGGCGCTTTGGGGTCAATTTGGGGTCAATTTGGGGTCAATTTGGGGTGTCTCAGACCATTTTGGGGTGTTTGGGGGGGGTTACGGCAGTTTGGGGTCATTTGGGGGCAGTTTTGGGGGTATTTTGGGGCAGTTTTGAGGCAGTTTTGAGGCAGTTTTGGGGTATTTTGGGCAGTTTGGGGCAGTTTTGGGGTGTTTTGGGCAGTTTTGGGGTATTTTGGGCAGTTTTGGGGCAGTTTGGGGGCAGTTTGGGGGCAGTTTGGGGGTGCTTTGGGCAGGTTTTGGGGTATTTTGGGCAGGTTTTGGGGTATTTTGGGCAGGTTTTGGGTGTTTGGGGCAGGTTTTGGGTGTTTGGGGCTCACCTGTGCCGGTGCAGGGCCAGGAGCCTCCTCAGGTGTTTTGGGGCAGTTTTTGGGGTATTTTGGGCAGTTTTGGGGCAGTTTTGGGGTGTTTTGGGGTGTTCTGGGGCAGTTTTTGGGGTGTTTTGGGGCAGTTTTGGGGCAGTTTTGGGGCGTTTGGGGCAGTTTTGAGGTTTTTGGGGCAGTTTTGGGGTGTTTGGGGCTCACCTGTGCCGGTGCAGGGCCAGGAGCCTCCTCAGGTGTTTTGGGGCAGTTTTGGGGGGGTTTTGGGCAGTTTTGGGGCAGTTTTGGGGTATTTTCGGCAGTTTTGGGGCAGTTTTGGGGTGTTTTGGGCTCACCTGTGCCGGTGCAGGGCCAGGAGCCTCCTCAGGTGTTTCTTGCGGAGCCGCTCCAGGTCGCGCCGTTGTCTCTTGAGCAGTTTCAGGTACCCGCGGTGCTGCCGGAGCTCCTCCAGGGGCTGGGGGGCCACCTCTGGGCCCCAAAACGCCCCAAATCACCCCAAAATGGCCCAAAATCACCCCAAAATGGCCCAAAATGGCCCAAAATCACCCCGAAATGGCCCAAGATCACCCCAAAATGGCCCAAAATCACCCACAAACACCCCGAAATCATCCCAAAATCATCCCAAAATGGCCCAAAATCACCCCCAAATCACCTCTGGGCCCCGAAACCACCCGAAGTCGCCCAGGTGAGCCCGGGGGGGTTTGGGGGGTCCCGGGATGGGATTTGGGGTGTTTTTTTGGGGGGGTTATGTTCTTTGGGGGGTGTTGGAGGTTTTTTGGGGGAATTTTGGGGAGTATTTTGGGGTTTTTTTTGGGGAATTTGGGTTTTGGGGGGGTTTGGGGGGGTTTTTTGGGGGGTTTTGGGGGGTTTTTGGGGGGAATTTGGGGGGTTTTGGGGGGAATTTGGGGGGGTTTTGGGGTGAATTTTGGGGGTTTTGGGGGGGGTTTGGGGGGTTTTGGGGGGAATTTTGGGGGTATTTTTGGGAGAATTTGGGTTTTGGGGGGTTTGGGGGGTATTTTGGTGTTTTGGGGGGGAATTTGGGGCGTTTTGGGGGGAATTTGGGGGGTTTTGGGGTTACCTGTGAGCACGGTGGCGATGATGTCACTGCGCTGCCCTGGGGGAGGGGAGGGACACCCCAAAATCAGCGGATTTGGCGTTTTCCCCCCAAAATTCGGGATCCCCTCCCCCTCCCCCACCTGCACTTACCTGGGCTGGGGGCGGGGCCGGGGGGGGGGAGGGGCGCGGGGCTCGGGGGGGGGGAAGGGCCCCCCCAAATCCCCCAAATCCCGGGACCCCCCCGGGCTCTGCCGGGGCTGCTCGGGGGGGTCCTGGGGGGGACAGGGGGGGTCAGGGCACCCCAAAATTCACCTGGGCACCCCAAAATTCACCCGAGACCCCCCAAAATTCACCTGGGAACCCCAAAATTCACCTGGGAACCCCCAAAATTCACCTGGGACCCCCCAAAATTCACCTGGGACCCCCCAAAATTCACCCGGGACCCCCCAAAATTCACCTGGGCACCCCAAAATTCACCTGGGCACCCCCAAAATTCACCTGGGACCCCCCAAAATTCACCCGAGACCCCCCCCAACTCACCTGGGACCCCCCCAAATCTTCTCCAAAACGTCCCCAAATTCTCGGCAAATCCCTCACCCAACCCTCCTCTCCACGACCCCCAGGGACCCCCAAACTTTCGGGGAGCCCCTAAATCCTCAAATCCTCCAAAATTTTCCAAAAAAATCCGGAATTTTACCCCCAAACCCCCCGAAATTTCCCCCAAATTTGGGAATTTTCCCCCCCAAACCCCCCCAAATTTTCTCCCAAAATCCGGATTTTTTCCCCCAAAAAAACCCCAGAAATTTCCCCCCAAATTCAGGAATTTTCCCCCCAAAAGCCCCCAAATTTTCCCCCCAAAATCCGGATTTTCCCCCCAAAAATCCCGAAATTTTCCCCCACAACCCCAGAAATCCCCCCAAATTTGGGAATTTTCCCCCCAAAACCCCAAAAATTTCCCCCCAAATTCAGGAATTTTCCCCCCCAAACCCGCCCAATTTTCTCCCAAAATCCGGATTTTTCCCCCCAAAAATCCCGAAATTTCCCCCCAAAACCCCAGAAATCCCCCCCAAATTCGGGAATTTCCCCCCCCCAGGGCCCCCCCAGTTTCGGGCCCCCCCAGCTCGGGGGTCCCACCTCGGGGTCCCCCAGCAGCGCCCGCAGCCGCCGCTGCCGCTGCTCCAGCCGGCTCAGGTGCAGGATGGGGTTACTCAGGGCCTCGGCGTAATCTGGGGCGAAAAAACCCAAATTTGGGGTGACTCAAAAACGGGGAGAGACCCCCCGGGGGGGCGGGGAGAGACCCCCAAAAATGGGGGGGGGAAAAAAGGGGAAAAATAAAAAAAAAAAAAAAAGGGGGGGGGAAAACCAAAAAATGGGGGAAAAAGCAAAAAAACGGGGAAAAACTCCCCAGAAAAATCAGAGGGGAAAAAAAAGGAAAAATGGGGAGAAACTCTCCCAAAAACAGGGAAAATCCCCCAGGTGTGTGTTTCCCCCCTCAGCTGTGTCCCCAGCTGTGTCCCCAGGTGTCCCCAGGTGTCCCCAGGTGTGTCCCAGGTGTCTGTTACCCCCCCAGATGTGTCCCCAGGTGTGTCCCAGGTGTGTGTTTTACCCCCCCAGGTGTGTGTTTACCCCCCAGCTGTGTCCCCAGGTGTGTCCCAGGTGTCCCCAGGTGTGTCCCAGGTGTCCCCAGGTGTGTCCCCAGGTGTGTCCCAGGTGTCCCCAGGTGTGTCCCCAGGTGTCCCCAGGTGTCCCCAGGTGTGTCCCAGGTGTCCCCAGGTGTGTGTTTTACCCCCCCAGGTGTGTCCCCAGGTGTGTCCCAGGTGTCCCAGGTGTCCCCAGGTGTGTCCCCAGGTGTCCCAGGTGTCCCCAGGTGTCCCCAGGTGTGTCCCAGGTGTCCCCAGGTGTCCCAGGTGTTACCTTGGTGGCCCACAGGGACGTGGTCGGCCACCTGTGTCAGCAGCAGCAGCGCGGGCAGCAGCAGCGGCTGGTTGCTGTCACTGCGCAGGGGCACGTAGCGATACCCTGGGGACAGGGGGGACCCCGAGATGGCGCCGGGCCCCGCCCCTCACCTGGCCCCTCCCCTGGCCCCTCCCCTGGCCCCCCACCCCTCACCTGGCCCCTCACCTGGCCCCTCCCCTGGCCCCCCACCCCTCACCTGGCCCCTCACCTGGCCCCTCACCTGGCCCCCCCCTGGCCCCTCCCCTGGCCCCTCCCCTGCCCCACCCCTCCCCTGGCCCCTCCCCTGCCCCACCCGCGGCCTCACCTGAGCGCAGCGTGGCCACGGGCAGCACCCTCTGGCCCAGGAGCCGCCCGCCCTCTTCATAGGCGGCCACACGGAGAGAGGCCAGAGCCGGGAACACCACCTGGGGACAGGTGAGACACACCTGGGACACACCTGGGACACACCTGGGGACACCTGGGGACACCTGGGACACACCTGGGGACACCTGGGACACCTGGGACACACCTGGGGACACACCTGGGACACACATGGGACACACCTGGGGACATCTGGGGACACACCTGGGACACACCTGGGGACAGGTGAGACACACCTGGGACATCTGGGACACACCTGGGACACACCTGGGGACACCTGGGACACACCTGGGGACACCTACATCACACCTGGGGACAGCTGGGGACACCTACATCACACCTGGGACACACCTGGGGACACCTGGGGCACACCTGGGGACAGCTGGGGCCACCTGGGGCACCCCAACAACCACCAGTTTTGTCCCTCCCAGTTTATCCCCGTCCCTCCCAGCACCATTTTTACCCCTAAAATCTCCATTTTTACCCCTAGAATCTCCATTTTTACCCCTAAAATCTCCGTTTCTGGCCCCAAATCCGCCGGGTTTTCCCCTCCCAGCCCCTCCCCAGCCCCTCCCCGTACCTTGTGCAGCACCAGCGGCTCCTCGTCCCACACGGGGTTGAAGGGGTTCCCCTGGCAGGTGCGGGTGCGGAGGCGGCGCCGCGTGTCCACGGGGAGCCCGAACACCTCCAGCTCCACGAACACGCCGCAGCGGCGCTCGGCCAGGAACTGCCCCGACAGCACCTGGGCACCCCAAAAACCACAAAACTGACCCCAAAACCACAAAACTGACCCCAAAAACCCCAAAACTGACCCCAAAAACCCCAGAACTGACCCCAAAACCTGAATGGGGACCCCCAAAAACCCCAGAACTGACCCCAAACTGACCCCAAAAACCCCAAAACTGACCCCAAAACCCCAGAACTGACCCCAAAAACCCCGAAACTGACCCAAAAACCACAAAACTGACCCCAAAACCCGAATGGGGACCCCCAAAAACCCCAGAGCTGACCCCAAACTGACCCCAAACTGACCCCAAAAACCACAAAACTGACCCCAAAACCCCAAAACTGACCCAAAACTGACCCCAAAACTGACCCCAAAAACCACAAAACTGACCCCAAAACCTGAACCAGGGCCCCCAAAAACCCCCAAACAAAGAAAAAAACCCCATGAAAACACCCCCCAAACTGCCCTCAAAACCCCCGTTTCTCTGGTGTGCCCAGGTGTGTTTTTGTCCCCAGGTGTGCCCCAGGTGTGTCCCCAGCCGTGCCCAGGTGTGCCCCAGCTGTCCCCAGGTGTGCCCCAGGTGTGCCCAGGTGTGCCCCAGGTGTGTCCCCAGCCGTGCCCAGGTGTGTCTGAGGTGTGTCCCCAGCTGTCCCCAGGTGTGTTTTTGGTGTCCCCAGCCGTGCCCAGGTGTCCCCCAGGTGTGCCCCAGGTGTGCCCCAGCCGTGCCCAGGTGTGTCTGAGGTGTGTCCCCAGCTGTCCCCAGGTGTGTTTTTGGTGTCCCCAGCCGTGCCCAGGTGTGCCCCAGGTGTGCCCAGGTGTGCCCCAGGTGTGTCCCCAGCCGTGCCCAGGTGTGCCCCAGGTGTCCCCAGCCGTGCCCAGGTGTGCCCAGGTGTGTCACCTGCACGCTCAGGGTGTTGGCCACGATCCCGTCCAGCCGCCCCTCGCTGAAGGGGTCGAAGGCTCGTCCCGGGCGCCGCAGCGGCTCCGGCTTCAGCAGGTAACCTGAGGAGGCGTTGGCCTCGAACACGGACAGGTTCAGCTGCAGGGGCACGTCTGCCACAGGTGACACACGGGGGACAGGTGAGACAGACGGGTGTGACAGGTGAGGGACAGGTGTGACAGGTGAGGGACAGGTGTGTCCCCAGCTGTCCCCAGGTGTGTCCCCAGGTGTCCCCAGGTATCCCCAGGTGTGTCCCCAGGTGTGTCCCAGGTGTCCCCAGGTGTGTCCCAGGTGTGTCCCAGGTGTGTCCCAGCTGTCCCCAGGTGTGCCCAGGTGTCCTCAGGTGTGTCCCAGGTGTGTCCCCAGCTGTCCCCAGGTGTCCCAGGTATCCCAGGTGTCCCCAGGTGTGTCCCCCGGTGTCCCAGGTGTCCCCAGGTGTGTCCCCAGGTGTCCCCAGGTGTCCCAGGTGTCCCAGGTGTCCCCAGGTGTCCCAGGTGTCCCCAGGTGTCCCCAGGTGTGTCCCAGATGTCCCCAGGTGTCCCAGGTATCCCAGGTGTCCCAGGTGTCCCCAGGTGTCCCCAGGTGTCCCAGGTATCCCCAGGTGTGTCCCCAGGTGTCCCCAGGTGTGTCCCAGATGTCCCCAGGTGTCCCAGGTATCCCAGGTGTCCCCAGCTGTCCCCAGGTGTCCCCAGGTGTCCCCAGGTATCCCAGGTGTCCCAGGTGCCCACCCAGGCTCTGGAAGTTGAGGGCAGCCATTTGCACTCCGGCGTTCCAGAAGAGCTGCGGGTGGAAGTTGGACGAGTCGACGCGGGTCCCTTTGGGGTACACCCGGCTCAGCTGGCGGGTGTTGTACCTGGGCGCGGGTCAAGGGCACACCTGGGCACACCTGGGCACACCTGGGCACACCTGGGCACACCTGGGCAGCCCAAACACCCCAAAAACCCCGAGAACCCACCCCAAAATACCCCAAAACAACCCCAAAATCCACCCCCAGCCACACCCGGCTCAGGTGCTGCATGTTGTACCTGGGCTCAGGTCCAGGACACACCTGGGCTCAGGTCCAGGACACACCTGGGCACACCTGGGCTCACCTGGGCACACCTGGGCAGCCCCAGATCCACCTGAGCTCCCCCAAACCCCCCCCCAGATCTGCCCCAAAATGCTCTGGGAAACCCCAAAACCTCCTGAAGTGATCCCAAAATCCCCCCAAAGCCACAAAAGGCCCCAAAAATTCCCCCCAAAAATCCCCCCCAAAAAATGCCCCTAAAAAGGCCCCAAAAAAGGCCCCAAAAATCCAAAAAAATGCCCCCAAAACTCCCAAAAAATGCCCCCAAAATTCGCCAGATTTCCCCAAATTCCCCAGATTTCCCCAGAATCCCCCAGAATCCCCCAAAAGGCCCCAAAATCCCCCCAAAGGCCCCAGATTTGGGATACTCGACGAACTCCAGGGGGCTCTTGGTGAGCTGCTCCAGCCCCTTGGTCTCCACGAACGACGACATCTCGAAGCTCCTGTTGCGCTCTGGGGGCCCCAAAAACCCCAGAACTGACCCCAAAAACCCCAAAACTGACCCCAAAAACCCCAAAACTGACCCCAAAAACACCCGGATCCGCCCAGGGCCCACCCCAGGGCCCCAAAATTCCCCCAAATTCCCCCTAAAACCTCCCAAACCAGCCCCCAAAATCCCCCCAAATCACCCCAGATTGTCCCAAATTCCCTGAATTTCTCCCAAATTGCTGCTGAATTCCCCAAAATCTCCCCAAATTTGCCCCAAATTTGCCCCGAAACTGCCCCAAATTCACCCGAATTTTCCCAAAAGTCCCCCACATTTTCCCCAACTGCCCCAAATTTGCCCCAAATTCACCCGAATTTTCCCCAAATGCCCTCAGATTTTCCCCAAATCCCCCCAAACCACCCCGAATTTTCCCCAAATTTACCTGAATTCTCCCCAAATTTCCCCCAGATCCCCCCAAACCACCCCAAACCCCCCGAATCCCCCCAGCCCCTCACTCTGGGCCGCCTGGAAGGATTTGAACTTGACGGGCTCCACGTAAGTGACCAGGGTGGACATGGCCTCGGTGGCCGTCACCTCGCTGCCCGCCGTGCCCTGCGGGGAGGGGACACTGGGGACCCCAGAACGGCCCAAACAGCCCAAAACACCCCAAAAACACCCCAAAAACACACCAAAACACTGGGGAACCCAAAACGGCCCAAAAATACCCCAAAAACACACCAAAACCACCCCCAAAACACACCAAAAACACCCCAAAAACACTGGGGGACCCCAAAACAGCACAAAAAACCCCAAAAACACACCTAAAACACACCAAAAACACACCCAAAACACACCAAAAACACACCCAAAACACCCCAAAAACACACCCAAAACACACCCAAAACACACCCAAAACACACCAAAAACACCCCAAAAACACACCCAAAACACTGGGGGACCCCAAAACAGCCAAAACACCCCAAAATACCCCAAAACCACTCCAAAATACCCCAAAATACACACCAAAAACACCCCAAAACACACACACAAAACCAGCGAGGGGCACCCAAAAACACCCAAAAACACCCCAAAACACCCCAAAATCCCCCCCAAATCCCCCAAAATCCCCCCAAAACACCCCAAAATCCCCCAAAATCCCCCAAACCTCGTCCGTCGTCGGCTTCTTCATCTCCCCGGGCTCCTCCTCCTCCTCCTCCTCACTGTCGGCCTCGCGCTCTGGGGGACCCCAAACACCCCAAAATCACCCCAAAACCACCCCAAAACACCCCAAAACAACCCCCAAACACCCCAAAACAACCCCCAAACACCCCGAAAACCCCACCAAATACCCCAAAATCACCCCAAAACCACCCCAAAACACCCCAAAATCACCCCAAAACCACCCCAAAACACCCCAAAACAACCCCCAAACATCCCAAAAAACCCACCAAATACCCCAAAATCACCCCAAATCACCCCAAAACAACCCCAAAATCACCCCAAAACACCCGAAAATCACAAACCCCCCCCAACACCCCAAAATCACCCCAAAATCATCCCAAACACCCCAAATCCCCCCAAACCAACCCAAATCCACCCCAAAGTCATCCCAAACCAACCCCAAACAGCCCCAAATCACCCCAAAATCACCCTCAGGACCCCAAATCACCCCAAATCCCCCCGTGAGCCCCAAATCACCCCCAAATCACCCCCCAAACCCCCCAGACCCCCCCAAACCCCCCCCCAAACCCCCCAAATTCCCCGACTCAGCCCCAAACTCACCCAGGGACCTCCGGGGCCGCCCGTCCCCGTTGGGGACCCCGAACTCGGGGGGGCCTGGGGGGGTCGGGGGGTCAGGGGGACCCCAAAACACCCGCGGGGGATTTGGGGGTCTTTGGGGGTGGGTTTTGGGGTTAATTTTGGGGTAGGTTTGGGGTATTTGGGGGTGGGTTTGGGTATTTTGGGGTGGGTTGGGGTATTTTGGGGTGGGTTGGGGTATTTTGGGGTGGGTTTGGGGTATTTTGGGGTGGGTTTGGGTATTTTGGGGTGGGTTGGGGTATTTTGGGGTGGGTTTGGGGTATTTTGGGGTGGGTTTGGGTATTTTGGGGTGGGTTGGGGTATTTTGGGGTGGGTTTGGGTGTTTGGGGATATTTGGGGGTATTTGGGGGTGGTTTGGGGTGGTTTGGGCGTTTTGGGGTATTTTGGTTTATTTTGGGGTGGGTTTGGGTATTTTGGGGTATTTTGGGGTGGGTTTGGGGTTACCTCCGGGTTTGGGGTATTTTGGGGTGTTTTGGGGTATTTTGGGGTGGGTTTGGGGTATTTTGGGGTGGGTTTGGGTGTTTTGGGGTGGGTTTGGGGTATTTTGGGGTATTTTGGGGTGTTTTTGGGGCATTTCGGGGTTACCCCCGGGTTTGGGGTATTTTGGGGTGTGTTTGGGGCGGGTTTGGGTGTTTTGGGGTATTTTGGGGTGGGTTTGGGGCGGGTTTGGGGTATTTGGGGGTTTTTGGGGTTACCCCCGGGTTTGGGGCGGGGCGGGGCCCCCCCCGGGCGCCGTTTCTTGTTCTTGATGAGGATCCGACCCAGCAGCTCCTGGGGGCTGGGCAGGGGCACCCCCGGCTCCAGCTGCCCAAAAACCCCCAAAATCACCCCAAAATTAACCCAAAATCACCCCAAAACATCCCCCAAAACATCCCCCAAAACCCCCGGCTCCAGCTGCCCAAAATCACCCCCAAAATCACCCCCAAAATCACCCCCAAAATCACCCCAAAAATCACCCCAAAACATCCCCCAAAACATCCCCCAAAACCCCGGCTCCAGCTGTGCCAAAAAACCCCAAAATCAGCCCAAAATTAACCCAAAAATCCCACAAATATCCCCCAAACCCCCGGCTCCAGCTGCCCAAAAACCCCCAAAATCAGCCCAAAAATCACCCTAAAAATCCCCAGATTCCTCCCAAATCCCCTCCCTGACCCCCCAAAAGACCCCAAAACCCCCGAATTCCCCCAAATCCCCCCGAATTTGCCCAAATCCCCCCGAATTCACCCCAAACCCACCGGGTATTTCTCCAGGGGCTCCGTCAGCAGCGCGGCCCCGAAGACGCTGCGGCAGTACTCGGCCATCTTCGCCTGCTGCCGTGCCCTGGGGGGGATTTTGGGGTCTGGGGGGGCCGGGACCCCGAATCTGACCCCAAAACTGAACAGAGCGCCCCGAAAAACCCCCAAAAGCGCCCCAAAAAACCCCCAAAAGCGCCCCAAAAAACCCCAAAAGTGCCCCAAAAAACCCCAAAAGCGCCCCAAAAAACCCCCAAAAGTGCCCCAAAAAACCACAAAAGTGCCCCAAAAAACCCCCAAAAGCGCCCCAAAAAACCCCAAAAGTGCCCCAAAAAACCACAAAACCACCCCAAAAAACCCCAAGATTAGCCCCAAAACCCACCCTGAGAAACCCCAAAAACCCCAAAACCCACTCCAAAACTGGCCACAAAACCCACCCCAAAACAGAACAGAGCGCCCCGAAAAACCCCCCAAACCACCCCAAAAAAAACCCCAAAACTGGCCCCAAAACCCAAAAAACACCCCCAAAACTGACCCCAAAACCCCAAGGACCGACCCCAAAACCGAACAGGCCGCCCCAGAAAGGATTTGGGGTGAATTTGGGGTTGGGGTGCCTCCTGGAGTAGTTTGGGGTGGTTTGGAGTGTTTTGGGGTCAATTTTTGGGGTGTTTTGGAGTCAGTTTCTGGGGTGTTCTGGGGTCAATTTTTGGGGTGTTTTGGGGTCAGCTTTTGGGCTGTTTTGGGGTCAGTTTTTGGGGCGTTTCGGGGTTTTTGGCTCACGAGTCCACGTGGTTCTCGAAGCTCAGGATCACCGGGAACGGCGACGTCTTGAAGGCGCTTTCAGCGATGGCCTCGATGGCGTCCTGGGGCCCCAAAAACCCCAAAATCAACCCCAAAACCACCCAGGGACCCCAAAACCACCCAGGGACCCCCAAAAAACCCCAAATTCAACCCCAAAACCACCCAGGGACCACAAACTCCAAACCCAGGACCCTAAAAGAGGCTGGGGGGGCAGAATTTGGGCGTTTTTCTTGGGGTCAGGGTCAGTTTTGGGGTCACTTTTGGGGTCACCTTGAAGGGGATCTCCGTGGTCATGGTGAAGCCTCAGCTGTGGGGTTTTTATGGGGTTTTATGAGACTTTTATGGTTTTTTGATAGGGTTTCTATAGGTTTTTACAGGGTTTTTAAAGGGTTTCTATAGGGTTTCTGTAGGATTTGGGGTTCTATGGGGTCTGTATGAACCCTGCAGCGTCAGGGCTGGTTTTAGGGTCAGTTTTGGGGTTTTGGGGCGGGTTTGGGGGTCACCTTGAAGGGGATCTCCGTGGTCATGGTGAAGCCGTGGGTGACCAGCGGCTCCTCGTCGGGCGGGCGGCCCTGCCAGCAGTCCAGCTCCACACAGCGACAGCCAGTGAGCAGCACCTGCCGGTACATCTCGGCCGAGGAGAGCCCCGTCAGCTGCCCAGCTGGGCCAGGGGAACCCCAAAAACACAAAAAACCCCAAAAAAATCCCATTAGAGACGGCCGAAATACAGAAACCCCAAAAAAACACCAAAAAAAACCCCCAAAAACACCAAAAAAACCCCCAAAACCCCAAAAATCCCCAATCCGAACCCAAAAACCCCACCCTGAGCAGCACCTGCCGGTACATCTCGGCCGAGGAGAGCCCTGTCAGCTGCCCAACTGCGGGGTCTGGGGTCAGGGGAAACCCCAAAAACACAAAAATCCCCCAAAAAATCCCATTAGAGACGGCCGAAATACAGAACCCCCCCAAAAAACCCCAAAAATCCCCAATCCGAACCCAAAAACCCCACCCTGAGCAGCACCTGCCGGGACATCTCGGCCGAGGAGAGCCCCGTCAGCTGCCCAGCTGCGGGGTTTGGGGTCAGGGGAAACCCCAAAAACACAAAAAACCCAAAAAAAATCCCATTAGAGACGGCCGAAATACAGAAACCCCCAAAAAAACCCAAAAAACCCAAAAAAACCCAAAAAAACCCCGCCCTGAGCAGCACCTGCCGGTACATCTCGGCCGAGGAGAGCCCCGTCAGCTGCCCAGCTGGACCAGGGGAACCCAAAAAAAAAACAAAAAACCCCAAAAAAATCCCATTAGAGATGGCCGAAATAGAGAAACCCCAAAAAAACCCCAAAAAACCCCAAAACCCCGACCCCAAAAACTCCCAGTTTCCTCCCCAAAACTGCACCCAGAGACCCCTCAGGGGTTTGGGGTTGCGTTTGGGGTTTTGGGGTTTACCTGTCAGGTGTTCTGGGTGTGGTTGGGGTTTTTGAAGGGTTTTTGGGGTGTATTTTTGGGTTTTGGGGTGGTTTTGGGGTATTTTTGGGGGTGTTTTGGGGGTGATTTTTTGGGGTATTTTTGAGGGTTTTTTGGGGGGAGATTTTTCTGGGGTTTTTTTGGCGCTTTTTGGGATGTTTTTGGGGTGTTTTGGGGGTGGTTTTTTGGGTTTTTGGTGGGTTTTCTGGGGGTGTTTTTGGCAGTTTTTAGAGCACAGTTTTGGGGGTTTTTTGGGGGTATTTTGGGGATTTTTTGGGGGGTGTTTTTGGCGGTTTTTGGAGCGCAGTTTGGGGGGTTTTGGGGGGGTTTTTGGGGGGTTTTTCGGGGTGTTACCTGTCAGGTAGGTGTTGTGGGAGGAGTTGATGAAGTAGCTGCTCAGGGGCTGGGTCATGTCCTGGTGCAGCCCCAAAGTCTCGGGAGGAATGATCCCGTTCTCGTCCCCGCCCAGGTACCGGCAGAACCCCTCCAGGGAGAGCTGACCTGGGCCCAAAACCGCCCAAAATCACCCCAAAATCATCCCAAAATAAACCCTAAAATCATCCCAAAATCACCCCAAAATTAACCCCAAAATCACCCCAAAATTAACCCCAAAATCACCCCAAAACCACCCCCAGAACCCCTCCAGGGAGAGCTGACCTGGGCCCAAAACCGCCTAAAATCACCCCAAAATTAACCCCAAAATTAACCCCAAAATCACCCCAAGATAAACCCTAAAATCATCCCAAAATCACCCCAAAATCACCCCAAAATTAACCCCAAAATCACCCCAAAATTAACCCCAAAATCACCCCAAAATCACCCCAAAATCACCCCAAAATCACCCCAAAATCATCCCAAAACCACCCCCACAACCCCTCCAGGGAGAGCTGACCTGGGCCCAAAACAGCCCAAAATCACCCCAAAATAAACCCCAAAATCACCCCAAAATCACCCCAAAATTAACCCCAAAATCACCCCAAAACCACCCCCAGAACCCCTCCAGGGAGAGCTGACCTGGGCCCAAAATCACCCCAAAATTAACCCCAAAATCACCCCAAAATTAACCCCAAAATAATCCCAAAACCACCCCAAAATCACCTCAAAATAAACCCCAAACTGACCCGAATCCCTGTAATTCCCCCCAAATCCCGCACCTCTCTCCCTGAAGGTCCTGTTTGGTTCATAAAGGTCGATCAGGGCCTGTGCCCCCTCGGGGCCCAGCGGGGGAACAGGAGCCCCAAAAACACCCCAAATCACCCCAAAACTGACCCAAATCACCCCAAAACTGACCCCAAACTGACCCAAATCACCCCAAACTGACCCCAAATCCCGCACCTCTCTCCCTGAAGGTCCTGTTTGGTTCGTAGAGGTCGATCAGGGCCTGTGCCCCCTCGGGGCCCAGCGGGGGGAACAGGGCCCCAAAACCACCCCAAAACTCACCCCAAATCACCCCAAAACTGACCCCAAACTGACCCAAATCACCCCAAACTGACCCAAATCCCGCACCTCTCTCCCTGAAGGTCCTGTTTGGTTCGTAGAGGTCGATGAGGGCCTGTGCCCCCTCGGGGCCCAGAAGGGGGAACAGAACCTCGTTCAGCCTCGGGTCCCTCTGCCGCGAGTTGACGAAATCCCGCAGCTGCTCCCGGGTCACGTACGGCTTCCCTGCGGCCCCACTGGGGAAAAAACCCCAAAAACAGCCCAAAATTACCCCAAAATTACCCCAAAAACAGCCCAAAAATTACCCAAAATCAGCCCAAAAATGGCCCCAAAACCAGCCCAAAAACAGCCCCAAAAACAGCCCAAAAACAGCTCCCGGGTCACGTACGGCTTCCCTGCGGCCCCACTGGGGAAAAACCCCAAAACAGCCCAAAATTACCCCAAAAACAGCCCAAAATTACCCCAAAATTACCCCAAAAACAGCTCCCGGGTCACGTACGGCTTCCCTGCGGCCCCACTGGGGAAAACCCCAAAAACAGCCCAAAATTACCCCAAAAACAGCCCAAAATTACCCAAAACCAGCCCAAAAACGGCCCCAAAACCGGCCCCAAAACCAGCCCAAAATTACCCCAAAAACAGCCCAAAATTACCCCAAAAACAGCCCAAAAATCAGCCAAAAATTACCCAAAACCAGCCCAAAAACGGCCCCAAAACCAGCCCCCAAAACAGCCCAAAAACAGCCCCAAAAACAGCTCCCGGGTCATGTACGGCTTCCCTGCGGCTCCACTGGGGAAAAAAACCCCAAAAACAGCCCAAAATTACCCCAAAAACAGCCCAAAAATCAGCCAAAAATTACCCAAAATCAGCTCCAAAAACGGCCCCAAAAACGCCCCCAAAAACGCCCCCAAAACACCCCCAAAACAGCCCAAACCCCCCCCCAAAACAGCCCAAAAAACACCCCAAACCACCCCAAAAATGACCCCAAAACTACTCCAAAACAGCCCCAAAACAGCCCCAAAAATCTGTGGGGTTTTGTAGGGATCTTGAGAGGATTTTCTGGGGAATTTTGGGGGGTTTTGGGGGGGATTTTGGGGGGATTTCGGGAGGATTTTTTGGGGAATTTTTGTGGGGATTATTTGGGGTTTTTTGGGGTGATTTTGGGGGGAATTTTGGGGTCTCACATCTCCAGCAGGATCTTGTCCAGCTCCGGCCTCAGGCACAGTTTGTTCAGGAAGCGCCAAAAGGTCTCGAAAGGGAAAAGCTCCGGGGGGATGGCGGCGCCCTGGGGACCCCAAAAACCCCCCAAAAAACACCTCAAAATCCCCTCAAAAAAACCCAAAAAACACCTCAAAATCTCCCAAAAAACCCACTCCCAAAATCCCCCCCAAAAAACCCCCAAAACACCTCAAAATCCCCCCCAAAAAACCCACCCTCAACCCCCTAAAACCCACAAAATCACCCCAAAAACTCAACACCTCCCCCCAAAATTCTCAAAAAAAACCCTTAAAAATTCCAGGATCCCCAAATTTTAGAACCTCTGATTTCTTGGGATCTTCAAATTTTGGGATCCTGAATTTTGGGGTGCCAAATTTCAGGACTCCTGATTTTTTGGGATCCCTTAATTTTGGGGTCCAGATTTTCAGGATCCCAAAATTCCAGGATCCCCGAATTTTGGGATCCCTGATTTTTTGGGATCCCCGAAATTTTGGGACCCCGAATTTTGTGGTCTCATAATTTTGTTGTCCCAGAATTTCGGGCTCCCCAAATTTTGAGATCCCGTTTTTTTGGGGGGGATCCCCAGTTTTGGGGCTCCTGATTTTTTGGGAACCCCCAAATTTTGGGGTCCTGAATTTTGTGGTCCCAGAATTTCGTTGTCCCAGAATTTTGGACTCCTCAAATTTTGAGATCCCGTTTTTTTGGGGATCCTCAGTTTTGGGGCTCCTGTTTTTTTGGGATCCCCCAAATTTTGGGGTCCTGAATTTTGTGATCTCAGAATTTCGGGGGTCCCCAATTTGGGGGTCCCGGATTTGGGGGTCCCCACCCGGGTGCAGCTCAGCCCACACGACTCCAGCGCCGTCTCTGCCCTTTTCTTGTCGGCCGAGAACATCCTCAGGATACTGACAAAAAAAACCCAAAAAAAACCCCCAAATTTCGGTTTTGGGGTCTCCCCGAATTCGGGGAGGGGTCCCCAGGATTGGGGGATTCGGTTTTAGGGGGAGGAATTTAAAAAAAAACGGAATTTTTGGGAGGTTTCTCTCACTTTTTGACCGGGATTCGCCCGTCCGGGTTCAGCTGCAGCGTCAGCTTCGTGTGCCTGGGGGGAATTCGGGGGGTTTTGGGGGGATTTGG
Source organism: Sylvia borin (assembly GCA_014839755.1). NCBI lineage: Eukaryota > Metazoa > Chordata > Aves > Passeriformes > Sylviidae > Sylvia > Sylvia borin. The sequence continues at coordinate 21,811 of JACEWE010000078.1, read as the reverse complement.
GGAATTCGGGGGTTTTGGGGGATTTCGGGGTGAATTCGGGGATTTTGGGGTGAATTTGGGGCTTTTTGGGGAAAATTTGGGGGTGATTTTAACGATTTTGGATTTTTGGAGGGATTTTTGAGGGGTTTTTTTTGGGAGATTTTTGGGGGATTTCGGGTGGAATTTGGGGAATTTTGGGGGGATTTCTGGGAGGATTTTGGGGGAATTTTTGAGAGGACTTTTGGGGAGATTTTTGGGGGGGTTTTGAGGAGATTTTTGGGGGATTTGGGGGGATTTCAGCAGATTTTGGGGAGATTTTTGTGAATTTTGGGGAGACTTTTGGGTGTATTTTTGGGGTGGTTTTGGGGAGGTTTTGGAGATGATTTTTAGGGTGGTTTTGGGCAGGTTTTGGGGTGGTTTTGGGCAGGTTTTGGGGTACCCACGCCTTCCTCAGCAGCGTGTTCCTGGACGCGTTCCGGGCCAGGATGTTGGTGGCCAGGCAGAACAGCTCCTCAGCCCACACCTGGACACACCTGGATTTGGGACCAAAAACCCCCCAAAATCCCCCCCAAAAACCCCTAAAGTCCCCCCCAAAAGTTCCCTCAAAACCCCACTAAAATCCACACAAAAATGTCCCCCAAAATCCTCAAAAATACTCCAAAAACCCCCCAAAAATCCCCCCAAAAATCCCCCCAAAACCCTCCCAAAGCTCCCCAAAAATCCCTCCCAAACAGCCCCCAAAAGTCCCCCGGAATCCCCCCAAAGCCCCTCCCAAAGTTCCCCCAAATCCTCCCCAAAAATCCTGCCCAAGAATTCCTCAAAAGCCCCCCTAAAAAAACCCCAAAAATCCCTCAAAACCCCCCAAAACCTCCCCCCAAAAAACCCCAAAACCTCTCAAAACCCCTCAAAATCTTCCCCAGACCCCCCAAAATCCCACCCAGACCCCCAAATCAGCCCCAAACCCCCCCAAAATCCCCCCAGACCCCCCAAAATCCCCCCCAGACCCCCCAAAATCCCCCCCAGACCCCCCAAATGCCCCCAGCCCCCCCAGGGGTGCCCACCTTGGCCTCCCCGTCCTCCACGGCCACCAGGGTGAGGAAGCTGAGGGTGACGAGGTCGGGGCCGTGGACGATGGTCAGCAGCTGCTGCTGGGGGGGTCCCCCCGGCCCCCCGAGGCTGAGCGCGGCCCGGGTGCGGGGGTCCTGGGGAGGGGAAATGGGGGGAACGGGGAAAATGGGGAAAAACTGTCCAAAATGGGGAAAAATGGGGAAAAAACCACCCAAAACGGGCAAAAAACCTGCCCAAAATGGGTAAAAACGGGGAAAAAACCTGCCCAAAACGGGTAAAAACGGGGAAAAAACCGCCCAAAACAGGCAAAAAAACTGCCCCAAACGGGCAAAAAAACTGCCCCAAACGGGCAAAAATGGGCAAAAAAGTGCCCAACATGGGCAAAACTGGGCAGAGACCCCCCAAACCCGGGCACAAACCCATCAGAAACGGACCCAAAATCACCTGAAATGGGCCCAAATGGCCCAAACCCTCCCCAAACCCCACAACGGCACCCGGAGACCCCCAAAACCGGCCCCAAACCCACCCGAAATGAGACCAGGAACATCGGAAAAGCGCCAGGAGACCCCCAAATCCCCCAAAATCCCCCCAAAATCCCCCTAAACCCACCCCCAGCCCCCCAAATCCCCCGGGGTTTGGGGTCCCACCTTGGGGGCGCGGGCGAAGCGCCCGGTCCGAGTGTCCCGGACACTGCAAATGTCCAGGAGCTCCACCTCCTGCGGGACCCCAAAATCGGGTCAGGGACCCCAAAAATGGGATCGGGGACCCCAAAAATGGGATCGGGGACCCCAAAATCGGGTCAGGGACCCCAAAAATGGGATCGGGGACCCCAAAAATGAGATCAGGGAACCCAAAAATGGGATCGAGGACCCCAAAATCGGGTCAGGAACCCCAAAAACGGAACAGGGATCCCAAAATTTGGATGAGGGATCCCAAAATTTGGATCGGGGACCCCAAAAGCGGCGGCGGTTCCGGGTGGGGGAGGGGCGGGGCCGTTTCCGGGTGGGGGAGGGGCGTGGGAACAGCGGCCCCCCCTCCCCTCCCCCCTCCCCAGGGACCCGAAATTCCCCAAAACGGCCCCAAAACCCGGCCGGGAACGGGGGGAGGGGAATTTGGGGGGATTTGGGGGGGTCTGGGGGGGTGGGGTCACTCCGGGGTCACTCCGGGGTCACTCCGGGGTCACTTTGGGACATTTTTGGGACATTTTTGGGACATTTTCGGATCCGTTTTTGGGTTATTTTCGGGTCCCTTTCGGGGTTATTTTGGGGTTTTTTGGGATCCGGTTTTGGGGTTTTTTGGGGCGTTTTTGGGTCGTTTTTAGGGTCACTTTTGGGTCATTTCGGGGTCACAATCGGGGTCCCTTCAGGGTCATTTTTTGGGGTCACTCCCGAGGTCATGTAAGGGTCACCTTGGGGTCACTTTAGGGTCACTTTGGGGCCATTTTTGGGGTCATTTTTGGGGTCATTTTGGGGTATTTTGGGGCGGTTTCAGGGCCATTTTTGGGGTCGTTTTGGGGCCATTTTTGTGGTAATTTTTGGGGTCATTTTGGGGTATTTTGGGGCGGTTTCAGGGCCATTTTTGGGGTCGTTTTGGGGCCGTTTTTGGGGCCATTTGGGGTCATTTTTGGGGGCGGTTTTGGGGTCTCACCGCGCTCGGCCCCGTCCAGTAGAGGAAGAATCCATCGGGGTCGACCCTCAGCGTCACCGGGGTGTGGCTGGGGGGCTCCTGGGGACCCCAAAACCCACTGAGACCCCCCAAAAAAACACCCCGAACCTCCAAAAACCTCCTGTGACCCCCCAAAAACCAACCCAGGACCCCCCAAAACCCCCCCAAAACCTCCTGAGCCTCCCAAAAAAACCCCCTCAGGACCCCCCAAAACCTCCCGAGACCCTCCCAAAAATACCCAGGACCCCCCAAAAAACCCCCAGGACGCCCCAAAACCCCCTCGGGACCCCCCAAAACCCCAAAATCCCCCCCGGGACTCCCCAAAACCCCGGGCGGGGGAGGGGCCGCCCCTCCCCCAGGACTTTGCCCCCCATAAAGTCCCGGGGTGCGGTGGGGGAGGGGAGCCGCGCCCCAAAACAGGGGGGGACCCCCCAAGCCCCAGGCGGGAGATTTGGGGTGGATTGGGGGAGATTTGGGGGGTTTGGGGTGGATTTGGGGTGAATTTGGGGAGATTTGGGGTGGATTTGGGGGTTTTGGGGTGGATTTGGGGTGGATTTGGGGTGGATTTGGGGTGAATTTGGGGAGATTTGGGGGGGGTTGGGGTGGATTTGGGGGGGTTTGGGGTGAATTTGGGGTGGATTTGGGGTGGATTTGGGGGGGTTTGGGGGGGTTTGGGGGGGTTTGGGGGAGGTTGGGGAGTTTGGGGCTCCCCGAGGGTTTTTTTTGGGGGGAGGACCCAAATTCCCGATTTGTGACCCCAAAAAAACGGGGTCAGGGCGGGAAATGGGGTCACGGGGGGGGAGGGGGACAGGGAGGGGGTGGGGACAAAACTGGGGGGGATTTGGGGACGGTTTGGGGGGATTTTGGGTGGTCCCGGGGGGATTTTGGGGGGGTCCCGGGTGGATTTTGGGGGGTCCCGGGTGGATTTTGGGGGGTCCCGGGGGGATTTTGGGGGGTCCCGGGTGGATTTTGGGTCTCTCTAAAACTTCGGGGGTCACTTGGAGGGTCCCGGGATTGGATTTGGGACTCCTGGGGTCGGTTCGGGGGTCTCGGGGCCGGTCCCGGTTCGGTTCGGGGTCCCGGGGTCAGTTCGGGGGTCCCGGTTCAGGGTCCCGGGGCCGGTCCCGGTTCGGGGGTCCCGGTTCGGGGGTCCCGGTTCGGGGGTCCCGGTTCGGTTCAGGGTCCCGGGGTTGGTCCCGGCTCGTGGATCCCGGTTCAGGGGTCCCGGGGTCAGTTCGGGGGTCCCGGTTCGGGGTCCCGGTTCGGTTCGGGTCCCGGTTCGGTTCGGGTCCCGGTTCGGGCTCACCTCCTCCCAGCGGATGAATTTGCTGCCCCGCAGCAGCAGCTCGGGGACGCGCGGCGGCTCCAGCGGGAGCGCGGAACGGACCGGCACCGGCACCGGGGCGGGGCCAGAGCCCGGAGCCAGACCCGAACCCGAACCGGGACCGGGAGCGGGGCCAGAGCCCGGAGCCGATCCCGGAGCCGATCCCGGTCCCGGCCGCGGGTCCCGGCCCCGAACCGAACCCGACCCGAGCCCCGATCCCGGCCCCAGCCCCGGCCCCGGTTCCGGTTTCGGGCTCGGGTTCGGCACCGGGAGCGGCGCCGCCATCGCTGAGGGGACGGGGCGGGGCCAAGAGAGGGGCGTGGTCCCCGCGAGGAGGCGTGGCCTGAATGGGTGAGGCCAGATGGGCGTGGCCTCTGCGGGGGACCGGAAATAGGCGTGGCTTAAAGAGGCGCGACCACAGATGGGGCGTGGTTATGTTGATAAGAGGGGGCGTGACTAAAGGGGCGTGTCTGTGCGGGCGGGGAGGTCGAAGGGGCGTGACCCTGATGGGCGTGTCCCCGAAGGGGGTGGGCGTGTCTCTCAGCGAGTGGGCGTGTATCCGAGCGAGTGGGCGTGTCCCCAGCGAGTGGGCGTGTCCCTCAGGGAGGTGGGCGTGTCCCCCAGCGAGTGGGCGTGTCCCTCAGGGGGGTGGGCGTGTCCCCCAGCGAGTGGGCGTGTCCCGCACACAAAGGCGCCCCTCCGCGGCGGCTCCGGGCGGGGCGGGAAGGGGCGTGTCCCCGGTGGGCGTGTCCCGGCGGGGGCGTGGCCGTTTCCGGTCGGCGGCGGCGGCATGGCGGAGCCGCGGGTCCCCCCCGCGCCGCCCCCGCCCGGAGCCCCCCCCGGGGCCGCCCCCGGAGCCCCCCCCGGGCCCCGCGTTTGCTTCGCGCCCGCGGCGGCGGCGGCGGCGGCGGCGGAGGAGGGCCCGGGGCGGGGCCGCGGCAAGGTCACGGTCCGCTACGACCGGAGGGAGCTCCGCAAGCGCCTGCACCTGGAGGAGTGGATCCTGGCACAGCTGACGGCGCTCTACGACTGCCGGGTACCGGGGCCGCGACCGGGACAGCGACCGGCACCGGGACCGGGACCGGGGACACGGCGGGGGAGGGGAGGGACCGGCACCGGCACCGGCACCGGGCACCGGGATCAGAACCGACACCGGGACCGGGGACACGGCGGGAGAGGGCAGGGACCGGCACCGGAACCGGCACCGGGCACTGGGATCGGGACCGGCACCGGGCACCGGGACACGGCGGGATGGGGCAGGGACCGGCACCGGGCACCGGGATCGGAACCGGCACCGGACACTGAGATCGGGATCGGGGACACGAGGGGACAGGGGTGGGACCGGCACCGAGCACCGGCACCGGGATCGGGGTCAGAACCGGGATCGGGACCGGGGACACGCGGGGGGACAACGGGGACAAGGGAGGGGGCGGCACCGGCATCGGGATCGGAACCGGCACCGGGCTCGGGACAATGGGGACACCGGGCTCGGGGACACGTGGGGACAGGGGCGGGCCCGGGGATGGGACAGGCGGGGACAGGGCTGAGAGTCACCGGGACCGGCCGCGGGAGCCCCCGGGGGCCTCGGGATCACCCCAAAATCACCCCAAAATCACCCCAAAATCACCCCCAAAATCACCCCAAAATCACCGAAACAATCATTTCAAAAACACCGAAACAATCACCCCAAAGTCACCTCAAAAATAAACCCAAAATCACCCCAAATCAATAGCAAAAATCGCCCCAAAATCCCCCCGAAATCCCGCAAACCAAGCCCTGGGGTTCCCCTGAGCCCCCCGGGACCCCAGAGCCCGGTTCGGGGGCTCATTTTGGGGCTCCCGCCCTGATTTGGGGTCGGGGTCTCCCAGGAGGAGGAAATTCCGGAGCTGGAGATCGACGTGGACGAGCTGCTGGACATGGAGAGCGACGGGGCCCGGAGTGCCCGTGTCCAGGTACCAGAACTGCCCAAAAACTGCCCAAAAACCGCCCAAAACCCGCCCAAAACCCGCCCAAAACCTGCCCAAAACCCACCCAAAAACTGCCCAAAATTCACCCAAAACCTGCCCCAAAATCCGCCCAAAAACTGCCCAAAAACCTGCCCAGAAACTGCCCCAAAAACCTGCCCAAAAACTGCCCAAAATTCACCCAAAACCTGCCCCAAAATCCGCCCAAAAACTGCCCCAAAAAATGCCCAAAATCGCCCCGAAAACTGCCGAAAACCCGCCCGAAATCAGCCCCAAATCAGCCCAAAATCACCCCGGAATTATCCCCAAAACCACCCCACAAATACCCCAAAAATCACCCCCAAAATCCCCCAAATCCCCCAAATCCCCCCAATCCCCCAAACCCGCCCCCCACTCGGCTGTGGCTGGGGGGGGCTCCGGGGGTGGTTTAAGGGACCCCCCAAATTTGGGGGTCCCCAAATGCCGCTGACCCTCCCCCACCCCCCAGGAGATCCTCGTTGACTGTTACAAACCCACCGAGGTGAGGACTGGGGAAATTGGGGGGATTTTTGGGGTATTTTGGGGAATTTCGGGGATTTGGGGAAATTCGGGGGGATTTTTTGAGTTTTGGGGGGAATTTGAGCAGGATTTTGGGGGATTTTGGGGGGGATTTAGGGATAATTTGGGGCATTTCAGGGAATTTTGGGGGGATTTTGGGGATTTGGAGAAATTCGAGGGGAATTTTGGGAGGATTTGAGCAGAATTTTGGGGGATTTGGGTGGATTTGGGAGAGAATTTGAGCAGATTTGGGGCGTTGGGAGGGAATTTCGGGAGGATTTTGGGGGCTTTATCAGGGGCGGATTTGGATGATTTTGGGGTGATTTGGGCAAAATTGGGGGGGATTTTGGGGGCATTTTCAGGGGCGGATTTGGATGATTTTTGGGGGGGATTTTTGGGAGGGATCCCCGGGGGTTTTGGGGGGAATTTCAGGGATTTTGGGGAGGGGGGGAGGATTTTCAGGCAATTTGGGGGGGATCTTGTGGGATTTTTGGGGCCATTTGGGCGATTTTTGGGGCCGTTTTGGGGATTTTGGGGCCGGGGGGATTTTGGGGTCCCCGAAGGATTTTTGGGGGTCTCCGAAGGATTTTTGGGGTCCCCCTGACCCCCCCTTTGCCCCCCCCAGGCGTTCGTGGGGGATCTCCTGGAGAAGATTCGGGGGATGCAGAAACTCAACACCCCCCAGAAGAAATGACCCCAAAATCCGGGGAAATCTCCCCAAAAAAATCCCGGGAAATCCCCAAATTTCGGAGGGATCCCCCCCCAATCTCAGCCCCCCCACCCCAATTTTGGGGGGTCCCCTCCCCCCCCTGCAGCGATAATCACTCCTCCCCCTCCCCCACTGGTTTTGGGGGGTCCCGGGAGGGATTTTGGGGGGAATTTTGGGGTTTTTTTAGTTATTTTTTTTTAATTCGGGGGGGTGGGTTTGGGGGATTTGGGGGTTTGTTTTTATATGGGTTTAATAAAAGCAGCTTTGACATTTTTGGGGCCGGGCCCCGTTTTTTTGTCCTTTTTTATCCCCCCCCCCCAAAAAAAAACCCCAAAAAACTTCGGTTTAACCCTTTATTGGCCCCCCGAAATTTGGGGGGTTTTCCCCCCACAAAAGGTCCTCCTCCAAAAAAATCCAAATGGGATTTTGAGGGGGAGAATTTGGGGTAAATTTGGGGGTTTTGGGGTCCCCCTAAAGCTCCGGGCGCCTCTCGATCTTCAGCAGCTCCACCTCGAAAATCAGCACGGCCCCCCCTGGAAAAAGGGGGGGAAGGTCCCCAAAATCCCCTCCCTGAAACCTCAAAATCACCCCAAAATCACCCAAAAATTGCCCTTAAACTTACCCCAAAATTACCCAAAAATCAGCTCAGAATCACCCCAAAATCCCCTCCCTGAAACCTCAAAATTCCCCCGAAATCACCCAAAAATTGCCCTTAAACTTACCCCAAAATTACCCAAAATTCCTCCCGAATTTTACCCCAAAAATACAAAAATTTTCCCCAAAATTCCCCCAAAAATTCCACCCAAATGTCACCCCAAAATTACCCCAAATCCCCGTGAAATTCACCCCAAAAATACCAAAAAAATCCCCCCAAATTCACCCCAAAATCTCCCTGAAACCCCAAATTCACCCGAAATTACCCCAAAAAACTCCCCCAAAAACCCCAAAAAATCCCCCCGAGTCCCTCCCGAGCCCCAAAATCCCCCAATTTCACCCCAAAACTGCCCCGGGGGGGGTCAGGGCTCACCTGGGATTTTGGGGGGGGCCCCTCGGTCCCCGTAACCTGGGGGGGGATGGGCGGGGTCACTCCGGGGTCACCCCCAAATTTTGGGTCGTTTTGGGGGGTTTTTTGTTGTTTTGGGGTTTTTTTTCCCATTTTTGGGCGCCTTTTTTTGGTTTCCCCCCATTTTTGGGTCCCTTTTTGGGGCTTTTTTCCCCCCAAGTTTTGGAGTCCATTTTTGGGTTTTTTTTCCCATTTTTGGGTCCCTTTTTTGGGTCCTTTTTTGCGTTTTTTCCCCCATTTTTTGGACCCTTTTCGGGGATTTTTTGGGGGGCTTTTTCCCCCCCCCTCCCCCCAATTTTGGGGTCCCCCCATTTTTAGGTCCCTCCCCCCATTTTGGGGTTTATTTTGGGGTTTTTTTTTCCCCCCTCCCCCCCATTTTAGGGTCTCCCCCCAATTTTTGGGATCCCCCTCCCCAAGATTTTGGTTTTTTTTCCCCCATTTTGGGTCCGTTTTCGGGGTCTCACCCAACTCCGGGGGGATCACGAGTTTCCTCTTCTCCCCCTCGCACATCCTGGGGGCAAAACCCCAAAAGTCACCCCAAAGTTCACCCCAAAATCCCAAAGTTCACCCCAAAATCCACCCCAAAATCCGGAATTTTGGTCACTCAGTGGTCACTCAGAGTCAGGGTCACTAAGGGTCAGTCAGTGGTCAGTGGTCACTCAGGGTCACTCACTGGTCAGTCAGCAGTCACTCACTGGTCACTCACTGGTCAGTGGTCAGTGGTCACTCAGGGTCACTCAGGGGTCAGAGGTCACTCACCCCAGCAGCCCCTGGTCCCAGCCCTTGATGACCTGTCCCGTGGTCACTCAGTGGTCACTCAGGGGTCAGAGGTCACTCACCCCAGCAGCCCCTGGTCCCAGCCCTTGATGACCTGTCCCGTGGTCACTCAGTGGTCACTCAGGGGTCAGAGGTCACTCACCCCAGCAGCCCCTGGTCCCAGCCCTTGATGACCTGTCCCGTGGTCACTCAGTGGTCACTCAGGGTCACTCGGGGGTCAGTGGTCACTCAGGGTCACTCAGGGTCACTCAGTGGTCACTCAGGGGTCAGTGGTCACTCAGGGGTCAGTGGTCAGTGGTCAGTGGTCACTCAGGGGTCAGTGGTCACTCACCCCAGCAGCCCCTGGTCCCAGCCCTTGATGATCTGTCCCGTGGTCACTCAGGGTCACTCAGGGGTCAGTGGTCACTCACCCCAGCAGCCCCTGGTCCCAGCCCTTGATGATCTGTCCCGTGGTCACTCAGGGGTCAGTGGTCACTCAGGGGTCAGTGGTCACTCAGGGTCACTCAGGGGTCAGTGGTCACTCAGGGTCACTCGGGGGTCAGTGGTCAGGGGTCAGTGGTCACTCACCCCAGCAGCCCCTGGTCCCAGCCCTTGATGACCTGTCCCGTGCCCAGGGAGAACACGAACGGCTGCTCGCGGCTCAGGCTGCTGTCGAAGGGGGTCCCGTCCTCCAGCGTGCCCTGCGCCAGTGCGGACCGGTACGGACCGGTATGGACCGGTACGGACCGGTATGGACCAGTATGGACCAGTACGGACCAGTATGGACCAGTGCGGACCAGTGCGGACCGGTATGGACCGGTATGGACCAGTATGGACCAGTGCGGACCGGTATGGACCAGTGCGGACCAGTGCGGACCGGTATGGACCGGTATGGACCAGTATGGACCGGTACGGACCGGTATGGACCGGTATGGACCGGTATGGACCGGTATGGACCAGTACGGACCAGTACAGACCAGTACGGACCGGTATGGACCAGTATGGACCGGTATGGACCAGTACAGACCAGTATGGACCATTGTATGCCCCCAGTCCCTCCCAGTCCCTCCCAGTCCCCCCCAGTTCACCCCGTTACCGTGTAGTGCAGGGTCAGCACATCCCCCCGCCGTGACCTTTGACCGCAGCGCTCCGGCCGCCCCCAGTTCACCCAGTTCACCCAGTTTATCCCAGTTTATCCAGTTTACCCAGTTCACCCAGTTTATCCCAGTTTACCCAGTCCCTCCCAGTCCCTCCCAGTTCTCCCAGTTTACCCAGTTCACCCCGTTACCGTGTAGTGCAGGGTCAGCACGTCCCCCCGCCGTGACCTTTGACCACAGTGCTCCGGCCGCCCCCAGTTCACCCAGTTCACCCAGTTCACTCAGTTTATCCCAGTTTATCCCAGTTTATCCCAGTTTATCCCAGTCCCTCCCAGTTCACCCAGTTCACCCCGTTACCGTGTAGTGCAGGGTCAGCACGTCCCCCCGCCGTGACCTTTGACCGCAGCGCTCCGGCCGCCGCCGGACGCCGATCTGCACCTTGCGCGCCTCGGCCGCCAGGGGGCGCTCCGGGGGCAGCGCCAGCGCCAGCGCCAGCAGCAGCCACTGGGGGGCGACACACACACAATTAGCGGCGTTTAGGGTTAATTAGCGTTAATGAGCGTCACCTGAATGGACTCCTGAGCGTCCCCAGTGTCCCCTCAGTGTCCCCAGTGTCCCCTCAGTGTCCCCAGTGTCCCCAGTGTCCCCTCAGTGTCCCCTCGGTGTCCCCCCGGTGCCCCCCCCCCGCTGTCCCCGTCACTGCGCAGCGCAGCCGCTGGAGGGCGCTGAAGCGGGCGCGCCGGTGACGTCACAGCGCCGCGGCGATGACGTCACGCACCACACAAGCCATCCCGGGCGGCGCCCCCAAAACCGCGGCGCCCCCAAAACAAGGACCCCGCCCACCCCCAGACCCCCAAATGCCTCAGCGCTCCCAAAGCGGCCGCGGCCCCCCCGAACCCCCCCCGGACCCCCCCCAGGGAACCCCCCCAGGGACCCCCCGAACCCCCCCCCCGGGCCCCCCCCGAACCCCCCCCGGGCCCCCCAGGGACCCCCCGACCCCCCCCCGGGCCTCGCCCCGCCCCCAGGGACCCCCCGGGGCCCCCCGGCTCCTCCCGACCCCCAAATTCCGCCCCGGGACCCCCCAGATCCGCCCCTCCCCCCCCCGCACCTCCGCCGCCATCGCGGTTTTCCTTCAAGTCACGTGATCGTCGCTCGTTCGCGGGTTTCCGGTCACGTGACGCGCGGGTTCCCGGTGACGTCATCGCCGTGTTCCGGTCACGTGGCGCCGCCCCGGAAGTGGACGCGGCGGCGATGGCGGCGCGGCGCGCGGTTGCCATGGTAACGGCCGGGCCGGGGGGCTGTTAATTAACCCCCAATTACCATTAATTAGCGCTCCCCTCCCCCTCCCCCCGCCTCATTTGCATGAGGAGCCCCCGGCGCGGCCGCTGATTGGCTGCGGGGCTCGGGACGGCGCTAATTGGCGTTAATTGAGCGTTCATTAGCGCTGGGGAGGGGGAATTAGCGATGTTGGGGGGTAATTAATGTTAATTAGGGGGGCGCGATGGGGCCGCGGCCGCTGGACGTCAATCGGCAGTAAATAAGTTGTCGACATTTTGCTAATTTAAGATTAGCGGTAATTAAAGGCCTAATTAGCAATAATTACGAGTTAGTTTGCATTAATAAACAGGTGGTTTGTTGGTTATTAATCGCCGATAAATTAATCGCTGCCTAATTAGTAGAAATTAATGGCTTTATTAATGAGCATTAGGAGCGTGGGGTAATTAATGGCCAAAATAACAGCAATTAACGCCTTAATTAGCAATAATGAAGAGGGAAGTGGGTGAGAATTGCTGAATTACCGGTAATTAATGCCCTATTAACGGTCATTAACGTCACTCGGACAGTCCCAAATTGTCCAGCCTCAGAATTAATTGCAAGTTAATTAGGGATTAATTAAGAATTAATGAATCCTAATTAATGAAAGGCGTTAATTGCTCCCGCAGGGGCCCTGGGCCGGGTCCTGGAGGGGCCTCAGCACCAGGTGAGTCCCACAACACCCCAAAACTGCCCCAAAACGTCCCGAAATGTCCCAAACCACCCCAAAAATAGCCCCAAATATCTCAAAATGTGCCGAAACTCGCCCAAAACTGCCCCAAAACTGCCCCAAAACTGCCCCCAAATATCCCGAAATATCCCCAAATATCTCAAAGTTCCCCAAACTGCCCCAAATGTCCCAAATCTGCCCCAAAATGTCCCAAACCTGCCCCAAATGTCCCCAAACCTGCCCCAAATGTCCCCAAACTGCCCCAAATGTCCCCAAACTGCCCCAAATGTCCCAAACCTGCCCCAAATGTCCCCAAACCTGCCCCAAATGTCCCCAAACCTGCCCCAAATGTCCCCAAACCTGCCCCAAATGTCCCCAAACTGCCCCAAATGTCCCAAACCTGCCCCAAAGTGTCCCAAACCTGCCCCAAATGTCCCCAAACTGCCCCAAAATGTCCCCAAACCTGCCCCAAATGTCCCCAAACTGCCCCAAATGTCCCCAAACTGCCCCAAATGTCCCCAAACCTGCCCCAATGTCCCCAAACTGCCCCAAATGTCCCCAAACTGCCCCAATGTCCCCAAACCTGCCCCAAATGTCCCAAACCTGCCCCAAATGTCCCCAAATCTGCCCCAAAATGTCCCAAATCTGCCCCAAATGTCCCCAAACTGCCCCAAAATGTCCCAAATCTGCCCCAAATGTCCCCAAACTGCCCCAAAATGTCCCCAAACCTGCCCCAAATGTCCCAAACCTGCCCCAAATGTCCCCAAACTGCCCCAAATGTCCCCAAACTGCCCCAAATGTCCCCCCCAGGCCGGGCCCCCCCGACCCCCACTCGGTGCTGGGGGTCCGTCCCGGGGCCTCCCCCAGGGAGATCCGAGCCGCGTTCCTCGCCCGCTGCAAGGAGGTACCGGCCACCGGGAGCGACTGGGACAAACTGGGATAAACTGGGATAAACTGGGACCAACTGGGACAAACTGGGACAAACTGGGATAAACTGGTATAAACTGGGACAAACCGGGGGGAAAAAACCCGGCGGGTTTGGGGTGAAAAATGGAGATTTGGGGGCGAAAATGGCGCTGGGAGGGGTAAAAATGTGAGGTTTGGAGGCAGAAATGGGACTGGGACAAACTGGGACAAACTGGGACAAACTGGGAGGGAACTGGGGGAGCAAAATCCAGGCTGTTTTGGGTTGAAAAGTGGCGATTTTGAGGGGCAAAATGGTACTGGGAAGGACAAAAATGGCACTGGAAGAGACTGGGAATGGACTGGGAGAAACTGGGATAAACTGGGATAAACTGGGAGGGCCTACGGAGGAAGAGACCCGGGGTTTTGTGGTGAGAAATGGCAAATTTGGGGTGAGAAGTGGCAAATTTGGGGTGAGAAGTGGCAAATTTGGGGTGAGAAGTGGCAAATTTGGGCCCAAAATGGCGCTGAGAGGGACAAAAAGGGGGGTTTGGGTGCAGAAATGGGACTGGGAGGGACTGGGACAAACTGGGCGGGACAAAACAGGTGGTTTTGGGGTGAGAAATGCAAATTTTGGGGTGAAAAGGGGCGATTTTGGGGGGTCAAAATGTCCCCTGAGTTTCCCCCCCCGGGACCGTACCAAGTGTCTCCGGGGGGAGTCCCCTATTTTGGGGACCCCTCCCCACCCATCGTCCCCCCCTCCCAAAGACCCCCAATTTTCCTGGGGGGGTCCCGGGGGTGTCCCCGCCCTTTGGGGACCCCCCGCCGCCCGTGTCCCCGCAGGTTCACCCCGACGGGGACCCCTCGGACCCCTCCCGCCACGGCCGCTTCCTGCTGCTGGCCGAGGCCTACGCGGCGCTGAGCGGCCCCCGGAGCCCCCGAGAGCCCCCCGGGGCCCCCCGAGAGCCCCCCGGGACCCCCCCGAGCCCCGGGACCCCCCCTCGGCCCGGGAGCCCCCCCCGGTAACGGCCCTGGGGGGATTGGGGGGGTCCTGAGGGGGTCCCTTGGGTGTGGGGAGGGGTCCTGGGGGTCCCTTATGGGGTCTCTGGGGGTCCCTGAGGGTGTGGGGAGGGTCCTGAGGGGGTCCCTTGGGTGTGGGGAGGGGTCCTGGGGGTCCTTTATGGGGTTCTGGGGGTCCAGTGGATTTCTGAGGGGGTCTCTGGGGGTCCCTGACAGGGTGTCTGGGGGTCTCTGTGGGGTCCTGAGGGTCCCTTATGGGGTCTCTGGGGGTCCCTGAGGGGATTGAGGGGGTCCTGGGGGTCCCTTATGGAGAACTCTGAGGGTTTTGAGAAGGTCCTGAGGGGGTCCCTTGGGTGTGGGGGGGTCCTGGGGGTCTTTTATGGGGTCCTGAGGGTCCCTGAGGGTTTTGGGGGAGGGGGTCTCTGGGATCCTCTGTGGAGTCTGGGGGTCCCTCGTGGGGTCATGGGGTCCCTTATGGGGTCTCTGGGGGTCCCATGAATTTTGGGGGGGGGGTTCTGATGGTCCCTGAGGGTCGGGGGTTCCTGTGGTGGCCCCGGGGGTCCCATGGGTGCTGTGACCCCCCGTGGCTGTTCCAGCTGGGAGCAGAACCGGCACTGGGAGGAGAACCGGCGGCACTGGGAGGAGAACCGGCGGTACTGGGAGGAGAACCAGCGGTACTGGGAGCAGTTCAGGCCCCCCGGGACCCCCGGGCCCATCCCCCGGCGCCACATCCTGGGGCTGCTGCTGCTGCTCATGGCGCTGGGGGGGCTCGCACACGCCCTGGTCTACAGGTGAGACCCCCAAAACCAGCCCGGGGGGCGCCAAAATGGGGCTGGGGGCCCTAAAAATGGGGCTGGGGAGCCCAAAAATGGGGCTGGGGGCCCTAAAAATGGGGCTGGGGGGTTCAAAAATGGGGCTGGGGGGTTCAAAAATAGGGCTGGGGGCCCTAAAAATGGGGCTGGGGAGCCCAAAAATGGGGCTGGGGGCCCTAAAAATGGGGCTGGGGGGTTCAAAAATGGGGCTGGGGAGCCCAAAAATGGGGCTGGGGCTGGGGGATTTCCCTGGATTGTGGAGCTCGGTTTCGGGATGGATTCCTCTGGATTTGGGGGCGGATTTGGGGGAGTTCCCGTGGATTTTAGGGATGGGGTTTGGGTGGATTCCCCTGGATTTCGGGGTACGTTTTGGGGTGAATCCCCTGGACCTAGGGGTGGATTTTGGGGTGAATCCCCCCGAATTGGGCCCCCCAGGTACGTGGCCGGGGCTCACGCCGCCTTCCTGGACCAGCAGGACCGGGAGCTGCGGGAGATCTACCGGAGAGTCCGGAGCCGGTGGGGGCCCGGGGGGCTTTGGGGGGTCCTGGGGGGGATTTGGGGGGTCCTGGGGGGGATTTGGGGGGTCCTGGGGGGGATTTGGGGGGTCCTGGAGGAGATTTGGGGGGTCCTGGGGGGGATTTGGGGGGTCCTGGGGGGGATTTGGGGTGTCCTGGGGGGGATTTGGGGGGTCCTGGGGGGGGTTGGGGGGTCCCAGGGGGGCTGGGAGGGGCTCGGGGGGGGTCAGAGGGGATTTGGGGGGGTCAGCTGGGGGTCAAAGGGCATTTGGAGGGGTCAGTTGGGGGCTGGGGGGGCGCTCGGGGACATTTTGGGGGACCCTGGGGAGGGGGCGGGGGGTGAGGAGGGGTCTGGGTGGGTCCTTGACCTCTCCTCGTGACCTCTGACCCCTGGAGGGGTCGGGGGGGGGTCTGTGACCCCTCCCGTGACCTCTGACCCCTGACCCGCAGGGCGGGGTCGCACGAGGAGGTTCTGAGGCGGCTGCGGGGGCGGGGCCGGGGAGGGGGAGGGGAGGGGGGCGGGGAGGGGCACTGACCCCGCCCTCCCGCCCCTCGGACCCCGCCCCTGCCCCCGCTGCCCCTCCCCCTCCGAGCTCGGCCGGGAGCCCCCAGGTGAGGGGGGAGGGGCGGGGAATCCCCCGGGAGGGGGAGGGGCGGGGAATCCCCCGGGTGGGGGCGGGGCGGGGCATTCCCCGGTTCTCCCAAGCCACGCCCACTTCACCATCAGGCCACGCCCCCCTCCCCGGAGTTTTCGCGCCAATTTTTGGTCCCGCCCCTTCTCCTTCCCGGCCCCCCTTTGGCCACACCCCCTCGCCTTCCCATTGGCTCGTTCCCGCTCCGCCCCTCGCTGCCCCGCCTCTGATTGGCTCCGTGGTGTCACGTGACCGCCGGGCCCTCACGGAGCTGCCGCCATGTCGCGGGCGGCGCGTTCGGCGCGCTCGGTTCGGGCCGCGGCGGCGGCGGGCCCGGGGGCGGCCCCGAGACCCGTCCGGATCCTGATCCCGGCCGGCGGCGCCGCGCCCGGGCCCGCCGCTGGGGCCGGTGCTGGGGCAGGTGCGGCCCGGGGAGGCTCGGGGAGGGAACGGGGACGGTGTCGGGGTGTCCCGGTGACCCCCGAGCCCCGCCCGACCCTTCCCCGCTTCTCCCTCAGCGCGGGGTCTCCATCTCCGCCTTCTGCAAAGACTTCAACGAGCGCACCCGGGACATCAAACCCGGGGTCCCGCTGAGGGTCCGGCTGCTCGTGCATGTGAGTGGCGGGGGGGCGACCGGGACCCCCCAAAAAAACCCCCGGTGACCCCCAGTGTCCCCCAAAAAATCCCTCAGTGACCCCCCCCAGTGACCCCCCAAACCCCCCAGTAACCCCCAAAACCTCAGTGACCCCCAAAACCCCTCAGATTTCCCCCCCAGTGTCCCTCAAAAAAACCCTCAGTGACCCCCCCAAAAACCCCAGTGACCCCTGGGTGACCCCTGTGCCCCCCCCCAGCCTGACCGGACCTACTCGATGACCATCGGGACCCCCCCAACCTCCTACTTCCTCAAGGCCGTGGCCGGAGTGGAGAAAGGATCATCCAGACCTGGTCAGGGGGGGA
This sequence comes from Sylvia borin, assembly GCA_014839755.1. Classification (NCBI taxonomy): domain Eukaryota; kingdom Metazoa; phylum Chordata; class Aves; order Passeriformes; family Sylviidae; genus Sylvia; species Sylvia borin. The sequence continues at coordinate 4,826 of JACEWE010000078.1, read as the reverse complement.
CTGGGGGGTCCCGGGGGCATTTGGAGGGGTCCCAGGGGGATTTGGGGGATCCTGGAGGGGATTTGGGGGGTCCTGGGGGGCATTTGGGGGGTCCCGGGGGGATTTGGGGGATCCTGGAGGGGATTTGGGGGGTCCTGGAGGGGATTTGGGGGGTCCCGGGGGGGATTTGGGGGATCCTGGGGGGCATTTGGGGGATCCTGGGGGTCATCTGGGGGGTCCCGGCGGGCTGAAGGGGGATTTTGGGGGAATTTGGGGATCCTCAAGGGGAGATTTGGCATTTTGGGGGGAGGATCTTTGGGTTTTCGGGGGGTTCTGAGCTGCTGGGGGAGTTTGAAGGGTCCTGGGGAGATTTGGGGGTTCTGAGGGGGATTTGGGGTTGGTCTTGGGGGGATTTGGGGGGTTCTGAGGGGGATTTTGGGGGGGGATTTTGGACTCCTCAGGCCATGAGCTGGCCAGGGTGGTGTCCCTGGCCCGTTTTGGGGTGAATTTTGGGGGATTTGGGGTGTTCCAGGCCACGAGCCCGCGGGGGTGGTGTCCCTGGCCCGTTTTGGGGGGGATTTGGGGTGAATTTTGGGGGATTTGGGCTGTTGCAGGCCACGAGCCCGCGGGGGTGGTGTCCCTGGCGCAGCTGTTCGAGGTGGCGGTGGCCAAGCAGAAGGACCCCGCTGTGGCCGCCCGGGGCACGGCCCTGCCCGCCCTGCTGGGCTCCCTGCTGGGCTCTGCCCGCAGCCTCGGCCTGCTGGTGCTGCCCAGGTGGGGCTGACCCCGAAACTGACCCCGCAGGGACCCCGGGAGCCCCAAAACTGACCCCAGAGTGACCCCAAACCTGACCCCAGAGTGACCCCAAAACCTGACCCCAGAGTGACCCCAAAAGTGACCCCAGAGTGACCCCAGAGTGACCCCAAAACCTGACCCCACAGGGACCCTGGGACTGACCCTGGGAGCCCCGAAACTGACCCCAGAGTGACCGCAGAGTGACCCCAAAACCTGACCCCAGAGTGACCCCAAAACCTGACCCCACAGGGACGCTGGGACCCCCAAAACTGACCCCAGAGTGACCGCAGAGTGACCCCAAAACCTGACCCCAGAGTGACCCCAAAACTGACCCCAGAGTGACCCCGAAACTGACCCCAGAGTGACCCCGAAACTGACCCCACAGGGACCCTGGGACTGACCCTGGGAGCCCCAAACCTGACCCCAGAGTGACCGCAGAGTGACCCCAAAACTGACCCCAAAACTGACCCCAGAATGACCCTGAGAGCCCCAAACCAGCCCCAAACCCAGCCCCTGACCCCCCAAAAGCACCCCCCAAACCCAGGCCCTGACCCCCCCAAACCCAGCCCCAAACCCCCGGCCCTCGATCCCCCACAACCAGCCCCAAAAATACCCCAAAAAACGGCCCCTGAGCCCCAAAAACCAGCCCCTGAGCGGCCCAGACTGACCCCTGGCCCCCGTGTGACCCCTGACCTCTGCCCCCCGTGTGACCCCTGACCTCTGCCCCCAGGGTGACCCCCGAGGCCGTGGCCGAGGTCCAGCGCCGGCGCCGGGAGCTGGAGGCGGCCGCAGTGACCCCGGAGGGGCCAGAGGACAGCGAGGGGGGGCCCAGGAGGAGATGAGCCCCCCCGAAACACCCCAAAAACAGCCCCAAAACCACCCCCAAAACAGCCAAAAAACCACCCAAAAATTACCCCAAAAACACCCCCAAAACAGCCAGAAAACCACCCAAAAATTACCCCAAAATCACCCAAAAATTACCCCAAAAACAGCCAAAAAATACCCCAAAAACAGCCCCAAATTACCCCAAAAACATCCCGAAATTTATTCCAAAAATATCCCAAAACCACCATAAAAACCAGCGAAAAGTCCCCAAAACCCCCCAAAACTCTCGGGGACCCCCAATAAAAATCTCCTCCCTCGGACTCGCTTTGGGGGTTTTATTTAATTGGGGTTTAATTTCGTTTATTGATTTATTATAAATGTCCGGGAGCCTCTTGTGGGGTGTTCGGGGTCTGGGCTGGGGGGGGTTGGGGGGATTTGGGGTTTCTTTTTGGGGGCCTTTGGGGCTGATTTTGGGGTGTTCAGGGTCTGATTTTGGGGGGAATTTCGGGGGATTTGGGGCTGTTTTGGGGTCTCGTTTTGGGGGGGATTTGGGTCTTTTTGGGGGGGTTTTGGGGCAGTTTTTTGGGGGATTTGGGGCTGTTTTGGGGTCTCGTTTTGGGGGGAATTTGTGGCTTTTTGGGGGGTCTTGGGGCAGTTTTGGGGTCTGTTTTTGGGTCTCATTTTTAGGGGTTTCGGGGTTTCTTTTGGGGCTGTTTTGGGGCAGTTTTTGGGGGGTTTTGGGGTCTGTTTTTGGGTCCCATTTTGGGGTCTGTTTTTTGGTCACATTTTTGGGGTTTTGGGCCCTTTCCCTCGTTTTTTGGGGCTGATTTTGGGGAGGGAGGGGCAGTTCCTTGGGCCTTCTTCATCCTCATCATCATCCTCACCGCCTTCCTCATCATCACCCCCTGGCCCCTTTTCCGGCTCCTTCCTCATCCTCATCCTCATCCCAATTCCCGCCTCATCTTCCTCCCCTCCCTCCTCATCCTCGTCTGCCATCGCCCTTTGTCCTCCCTCATCCTCATCCTCATCCTCATCTTCATCCTCATCCTCATCTCCTTCCTCCCCATCCTCATCTTCATCCTCATCCCCTCATCCTCATCCTCCCTCCCTCCCGTTGCCATGGAAACGCCGCGGGGGGGGGAGGGGCGGGGGGAACCCCCGGAATTTTGGGGAGACCCCGGGGATGGGGGAGGGGAGGATTTGGGGGGGGGAACCCCCGGGATTTGGGGGGAGGGGCTTCAGAACCCCCAGGATTTTTTTGGGGGGGGGTCGCGGAGCGCCCCCGAAATTTTGGGGAGTCCCGAAACCTCCGGGGGGGGGAGGGGGCCCCCAAATTTTAGGGGGGGGGAGGAAAACCCCGCGGCCTCCCCCCAAAATCCTCCAAAATCCCCAAAAATCCCTCAAAATGCCCCAAAATACCCCAAAATACCCCAAAACCCCCCCTCCCCCCCCCAAATCGGCTCCGCGGGGGGTCCCGGCCCCCCCCCGCCCCCCCGGCCCCGCCCCCCGCGCTATTTTGGGCTCCCCCCGCGCTATTTTTGGCTCCCGCGGCTTCGGAGCCCAAATTTGGCAGCGGCGGAGCCGCGGGGGGAGGGGCCGGGGGGAGGGGGGCGGGGCCAAATCCGGGGGCGCCCGCGAGAGGGGGGAGGGGCGGAGGGAGGGAGGGGAGAGGGGGGAGGGGGAGAGGGGGTTCCCAAAGGCCGGGGGGGAGGGGAGAGACCGCCCTGCCCCCCCCCGGGGCCTCCTGGGGGGGCTCCGGCCACACTGACCCCTTCAGTGGTCACTCCCGTGGTCACTCTGAGTCCCCGTGGTCACATTGACCCCCCCGTGGTCACACTGAGCCCCCCGTGGTCACTCCTGTGGTCACTCTGAGCCCCCGTGGTCACATTGACCCCCCCGTGGTCACTCCTGTGGTCACTCTGAGTCCCCGTGGTCACATTGACCCCCCCGTGGTCACTGCTGTGGTCACTCCAGCCCCTCTGTGGTCACTCCTGTGGTCACTCTCTGTCCCTCCGTCTCCAGAGCTCGTCCATCCCCCCACCGACCCCCCACTGACTCTGACCATCTCCCCATTGATTCCATCCCCCACTGACCCCTCAGTGACCCCTCAGTGACCCCTCAGTGACCCCTCAGTGACCCCTCAGTGGCTCCATCTCCCCATTGATGCACCACCGACTCCATCTCCCCACTGACCCCTCCAACCATCTCCCCATTGATCCCTCATCGACTCCCTCTCCCCATTGATCTCTCATTGATTCCATCTCCCCATTGGCTCCATCTCCCCATTGATTCCATCTGTCTCCCCATTTAACCCCCTCCTGACCCCTCCATCTCTCCACTGACCCCTCCAGCCATCTCCCCATTGATCCCTCATTGATCCCATCTCCCCATTGATCCCTCATTGATTCCAACCATCTCCCCATTGATCCCATCTCCCCACTGATCCCTCATTGATTCCATCTCCCCATTGATTGCATCTCCCCACTGACCCCTCCATCTCCCCATTGATCCCTCATTGATTGCATCTCCCCACTGATCCGTCATCAATTCCATCTCCCCATTGATCCCTCATTGATCCCATCTCCCCATTGATCCCTCATCGATTTCATCTCCCCATTGATCCCTCATTGATTCCAACCATCTCCCCATTGATCCCATCTCCCCACTGATCCCTCATTTATTCCATCTCCCCATTGATTGCATCTCCCCACTGACCCCTCCATCTCCCCATTGATCCCTCATTGATCCCATCTCCCCATTGATCCCTCATCGATTTCATCTCCCCATTGATCCCTCATCGATTCCATCTCCCCACTGATCCCTCATTTATTCCATCTCCCCATTGATCCCATCTCCCCACTGATCCGTCATTGATCCCATCTCCCCATTGATCCCTCATCGATCCCATCTCCCCATTGATCCCTCATCGATTCCATCTCCCCATTGATCCCTCATCGATTCCATTTCCCCATTGATTCCTCATCAGTTCCATCTCCCCATTGATCCCTCATTGATTCATTTCCCCATTGATCCCTCATTGATTGCATCTCCCCATTGATCCCTCATCGATTCCATCTCCCCATTGATCCCTCATTGATCCCATCTCCCCATTGATCCCTCATTGATTCCATCTCCCCATTGATCCCTCATCAATTCCATCTCCCCACCGATCCCATCTCCCCCCGGCTCCTCCCTCTCCCCCCCCCTCTCCCTTCACCCCCCCTCTC